>CBVK0100043467.1:0-34737 GCA_900067695.1 Picea abies | reverse complement strand
CTCTTCCGATCTCACCCTGAACTCAGTCCAAATCATGATTTCGTTAGAGTTCACACCCCTGCTCAGAGTCCAGACGAATTTACTCATGCATCTAGCCCTCAAGCACAGCTAGGACAATAGCAAACATTTGAAACCCACTGCGAGATTTCCTCCAGCCGAGCCTTGAAACCAATGATGGTGAAACTAGAGAGAAAGAACAACAGATTGAAGGAGAAGTTGCATGAGTACATTGTCTTGGATAGACACATTAAAACTGAGAATGAACTTATGAAGCTCAGGGTAACTCACCTCTTGTCAAAAATTGAAAGGTTAAAGCAGAGGAATAAGGATATTTTCAAAAGGAACAGGCAACTTCAGAGGATTCCCAGAAAGCATGTTATCATCAACAGAGTCCTCAAGAAAGAAATCAGGAATCTGAAGAAACAGGAGAGGCTACAAATGTTGGTTGCAGCGACTGCAACCCTCTGATTGCTACCAGTCTTTGACTTTTGTTGCCTGAGGACAGGTAAGGACTTCAGTGTGGGGGCATGTTGGTCTCTGGTTTTGATCATGTTTTTGCCTATATTATATTCCACAGACCTCCATTTATATACCCAGTACCACCCTTTTGGCCTTGTTTTGACATAGTTGACATATCCCTACCATTTAATGGGGTTACTTAAGGTATATTTACATTTCAAGCTATTTTTATGCACTTTGATGCTTTAAACTGATATTGGAACTAATGTCGCTTGGGTTAGGTACCACTTCTATTTTTGGAACAGGATGTCAGTACCAAGTACCAACTCGTACCCGTGGAGATACCAATGAAGCCGCTCAAGATCTATGCATTATGATCCGAATGGGAGACAGAGAGATTCGCATAACAGCTGGAGTTAGCGCTCACAGGATGATTGAAGTCATAATGATAAAATTGAGTCGTTAATTCTTCATCGTTCACACTTCGTGACACTACATGTCACGAAGATGTGAAGTACGTTTTAAAACTTGATTCCAAGCTATTTTCGGATCGGGGGGATCCGTTTGTTTTATGTATCTTTGTTTTAGACTGTTATAAACAGGAGGATTTATATATAAAACCGCGATCACTCCTGAGAATGGGTTGGATTATGTTATGTCGTGAACATATATTTCTGAATACAAAAATTGTTGTTGCGTTATGGTACTCGACTGTCATACGATTTGAGCTTTTTCTTTGAGTAGATGGAACGTGAAGTTTACACCATGTTTGCATAGAATGATATAGTCGGTGCTGGTTATTACTCACAGCGTTTGTGCCGTTTGGTTGGGCCCGCCAGACCGGTGCAAGACGCTGCTTTATTCTGTCATAGATTTATCTTTATTATGTCATAGATTTAGTTCATTTCAGTGTTTTGGAATTTTCATAGAGGATAGCTTAAAGTTTAAAGATTGACTGGTTCATAATCGTGTTTAATCGTTCTTCAATGGAATTGTTTCCCGCATACTATTATCCTTCACGTTGGTGAATATTGAATGCATGATTGATGCCTGTAGGGTTTAGAGTATGAACATGGTTTGTTTGGCTTCTATTTTTCAATTCGCACATCACTTAGATATTGAATGAACTTTGCTCTGTTAGATAGTTAGTTACCCTGCTTCATTAGAATAGATAGATTACAGTTAAAGTAGAGGGAGCTTCCGGTACTAGTAGGTAGGGTAGTACTCTATTTTCCTGTAGACAGATTTAGAATGATTTTGATGACCAGATTAAATGCATTTCAGGAAACACTCTTTCTGTCGTGGCTTGAAGAGAAATGGTAATGATAGATGATTAAAAGTAGTGGTGGAATAAGCTTGTGGAATCATACTTATGAATGGAAATAGAAGCACCAGCATTTAAACATAAGACTGTTTTTTGTTGATGACTTAACTAGGAAATGCTAAGTTTCAAGATTGTCATTAAGATTCAAGTTCTCAGAGTGAGTTTATGTTTTCTTTTCAGGATAGTCTTTAGATAGGAATTAGCTTACCTGCACATACAGTGTATCATCTCAAAGTTTACCAACCCTGGTTTGACAATTTAGTGTTTCAAGTCATTCAAATCTTCAATTTAGCAGCCTGACAAACTACGCGATGCACGATTTGGAGTTATTAGCCATTGTATATGCCTTAAAGGTTTGGAGACACTACCTTGTTGGACGAAAATTTGAATTAAATATTGATCATTATGGACTACAACACATTTTTACGCAAAGCAAACTGAACACGCGACAACGAAGTTGGTCAAAATTACTTAGCGAGTACGACTTCAAGATTACTTACATAAAGGGAACAGTGAACTGAGTGGCGGATGCTTTGAGTCGAAGGCCACGCATCTTTTTGGTGTTACCTCTTCAGAAAAATCTACGTGAGAAGATTCTCACTTTACAGCGTGACGATGACTAGTACAAAGAAGTCGAGGATTTTATCGAACAAAACACAATGATGGTACCACGATATGAGGGATTCTCTTTTGATAGTGATGGGCTATTGAGGTTTAGAGGTCGGATTTACGTACTGCCAAATGACGAGTTGAGGATGTTGATCCTGAGCGAGGCTCATAGAGCAGTTTACATGGCTCACCCAGGAGTCATGAAGATGAGGGCAGACCTTAAACCCTTATTCTTCTGGAAGGGAATGAAGGCCGACATAGTCAACTTTGTGGATAGATGTCTCGAGTGTTAGCAGGTAAAGGCTGAACATAGACACCCGATAGGATTACTGCAACCACATGCCATTCTAGAATCGAAATGGGAAGTTATTTCGATGGATTTTATTGTTGGATTGCCACTAACGGCAAGGAGACACGACTCGATTTTTGTAGTAGTAGACACTCTGACGAAAAGTGATCACTTTATTCCTGTGCATATGACATATCAGGCACCTGACATAGTGAGAGTTTTCATCAGTGAGATTGTGAGGTTGCATGGCATGCCTAAGAGGATTATATCCGATCGAGGATCAGTGTTTACTGGATGATTTTGGACGAGTTTCCAAGAGGCCTTGGGAACTCAACTTAATTTTAGTATTGCGTATCACCCAGAGACGGATGGACAGACAGAACGTAGGAACCAAACCTTGGAAGACATGTTGCGCATGTACGTGATGGACCAACAAAAACGTTGGGAGGAATTCTTGCCTCTAGTAGAGTTCGCTTATAACAACAGTTACCAGAGCACCATTAAGATGGCGCCTTTTGAGTTCCTTTATGGATGATCGTGTCGAACGCCCTTGAGTTGGGATCGGCTTGAGGATAGGATCCTGGTGGGACCAGAAGTGATCCAAGAAAAGGAAGAGCAAATGCAAACCATAAGACAAAGCATTAAATAAGCGCAAGATCGACAAAAGAGTTATGCTGATGCGCACCGAGTCGACCGTAGTTACGAGGTCGGCGATCGAGTCTTCTTGCGGGTTAAACCGCATAAGAGTTCGATCAAGTTTGGGAAGGGAGATAAACTCTCTCCTAGGTTCGTGGGACCTTTCGATATTGTGGAGAGAAAGGGGCTCGTGGCCTATCGACTAGCCTTGCCTGATTCCTTGAGGCGTATGCACGATGTTTTTCATGTATCTGTTTTGAGACATTATATTAGTGATCCTGCCCATGTGATTGACATGAGTTCCTTCCAGGTATAGGACGAAGTATCACTCATGGCTGATCCAGTCTGCATTTTAGATCATCGCGTTCAACAGTTACGACGTCGAACGGTAGATCAGGTCAAGGTCCAGTGGGATAGTTATAGTCTGCACTCGGCGACCTGGGAGGACGCATATGATATGCGCCAGCAGTTTCCATTTTTGTTTGATAGATAGACTTATGATACTGTGACACACTTATTCCGACATTTATACTAAGAAATTTCGGGATGAAGTTTAGACCAAGAGGGGGTGTATGTAACATCCCGCTCTGGCGCACTTAAAAAACTTATTCTTTGAGGACACTTGCTCGCAAGTGATCTTGATTTTTATGATGATAAAACATTTATCCTTGATCATGATGCGTTAAGATAGATGACATGATGTTTTTACTATTATGGGTTTCTGGATATTTCGTTTTGTATGCTCATTGGGTAATGGCCTTTTAAAACTCAGTTCATTGCACCCTACAGTGGGCTTTCACTCTAAGGCAAGTGCGCCCATAGGAAGTCACTCTATAGAAAGTCCTTTGCACCCTACCTGCATATCGGATTAAAAACCATATTTATTTAGCAAGTATTTCTCTCTTGCAGGCAGGAATGAGAATGAATTTAATTAGCTACAGTGGACACCGGGCACTAAACTATCTATCCCATCCCAAAGACAGGCAAGAAAGGGGTGTTCTTTCTTCCCTCAACATGCCCTTCCTTATTCGTTCTGAATTTCCATCCAGACAAGTTCTGAAACCGCCTGCCACTTACCCAACCAACAGCCACTCACTTATTATTGGGGACCCATTTCTTTGGAAATAACTTACTTTCCTGAGCTTCAATATTCCTTTCTTTTCTTCTATTATGCTTCGATATTCCTGAGCTAACCAAAGTTGAAAGGGATGCTCAACTGACTGCCTGCCATCTAGCCAGCGTGTTTATTTCTTTCATCAATTGACGGAGAAATCGACCCTGAGCTTTTGCGATCGAGGGTAAATTCGACCTGGGTGCTACTCTCTTGTTCATAGCCATGGACTCCACCCTTCCTTCATTGACAACGCCATTTTAGCAAGCTCGCCCCTTCCCTGCGTTGATGGGCGCCCCTTCTGCATTTTACCACTTGTTGTAATCCTCCCTCCCTGCACCTGGCAGTAACCTCATCATTGTCATGGCTGTAAAAACGATTTGACGAAGTGACAGCGTGAAAGGCGGCCAATTTTATGGGCAGAATGTAAAAGCGGAGTTTTTAGTTAAAAGCTGAGTGGACAGCGCTGAGCCTGTCAGACTGACAGCCACATTCAGTCATCCACTCCTTAAACTGAGGGTAGCAGTTCGCTAATTCCTGGAGATGGTGTATTTTTATAAATCCTTTAACTGTTGCGAAACCATTTTCCATCATCCTCCAACTTATGCCATAATGTTAAATGTAGCTGTAGTCAGGGCGTTGTTTTTGACACCTTTCCAAACGTATGGGTATTTTAAAGACCACCTATCAGTCGTAAGAATTCTTGTTCCTTTTATTTGCTTGCAAGGTTATCCAAAATAAATGCTAGGTTGTCGATACTAGGGTAGTATTATTGTAAGTTTAGTGTCACCGATAATTTAATTATGATGTTATTTTTATATATTGTCATTTTAAATGTTGATATTTTGGATATGACATTTTTTAAATATCCTAAATTTTATATATGGTCCTTTTTAAAATACTGTTATTTTAAATAATGTCATTTTAAATATTGTCATTGTTATATATATTGTCGTTTTTAATATGATGGTTTATTGTTATATTTAAGGATGATGTTATTTATAAATGTGATGTTATTTTTATATTGACATTAGGGTAAGGGTGTTGTCATTTGGTTGGACTTAAACAACTATGTAATGATGTGGTATAGATACCAATATTATGATAAGGATAATTTCTACGTCACTTGTTTAATGGAAGTGTTAAGTGATGGATTTAGATAAATTGTAAGTGCTAGATGTATTACTGCCTCTATGTAACTGCCAGATTTGGAATTATTACATTATTACATTATTGCATTATATTAGGGTAAATGTAATATAAGATAAGGTTATGGGAATTTTATTGAAACAAGTTATTGCAATGTTACCACATTATATTATAATGAAGTAAAGTAATGCTAAGTTAATGAATCGTCTTATGATGGAATGTATGAAATAATCATGTGAGTAATTGACAGTGTAATCTAATGCAATATATTGGACTATCAATGTCTTAATCATTAGTGTAATGACCATGCTGCTTAGTTGGATAAATTGAAAATTCTTTATATTATAATGTAATGATGCTAGAATTTATGAAGATGTCATGGTAGTTTATTTATGGATACTAACATATGAGATGAAATGTGGATGTTATCCTAGTGCAAGGTTAGTAAGGTAAATGTAATGAAATTATTCATTCATGGTATGTTATTGTAATAATTATGGTTAGTGATAAACATATATCATGAACTGTCCTTGAAATCAAGTACGAGGAGTTACCATGGCTTAGTAATTGGGGATTGAATTTAGTTGATTTTACATATTAAGAATGGGTTGATAATTCATCGTCTAATAGAAGTCAAATGGTGTAAGTGGTCATGATTGAAGTCAATGAGTCCTTCTAGTGGTTGGTCGCTGTCGGAGTCCTTCTAATTGGCGTCTTCCGTAGAGGTCGTGGTTGTCCTTGATTTTGTAGTACTTGGTTGGCTTGCATTGTGTGGTCTGCTTGTGTCGGGTGGGTTGTAGACACCTCCATGTTCCTTAGAACAGTCGCCAGCCCTGAGACCTTAAATGGTTAAAATCGATGGGAACCTGGGCTTGAGCGTTGCTTATGTGTCTTGGAGGTCCTAACCATTGCAGGGTAGGACGGGCGGGTAGTCAGTTTTACTTATTGTTGATTGATTTTTTGTAAAGAATCCAGTGTTGTATCAAGAGTCTCGGGCCCTTTAAAGGTAGGGTTTCCACTCTTGCGACACACCTGACAGAGATTATTAGTTTCTGCCTGAGCAGTCGACCAGGACCCTATTTGACATTCTCTCTCTCCGGAGCAAAGGACTAAGATTAAACGCCCTGCTTTCCTGTGCAGAAATAGTAAAATCTACTACCATGGATTCTTCCCTCTGTGTTCGTACTGTGCATAACCCAGTGTGTCGTTAAATTCTTGTGGTTACCTGTTGTGCGCCTTATGTCTAGAGACGTTTATTGTTGGGTGTTATTGTTGTATGTCGTATGTCGTCTTGTTGTGTTTGTCTTGCTTGCATCTTGTTAGTCGTCAGGTGGCGACGTAGAGTCAAGTTGTCTGTTTCCTATTTACACACGCGCACACACCTTAAACACACACAAAAAAAAAATTGCACCTGTTACAGAGTTGTTGTCGTAACAAGGAGGACGTTACATTATAAAAGAAATGTTCAAGCAAGAAATTCGTATGTGGCCCCACGTAACATTGAATGTTAAAAATGTGATAACTATGGACACATGGCTCGTGATTATCGAAGAATGATATTTACTTCCATGAAAGAGAACATTGACATCAGATATAAGTATGGATAAGAAGACAGGAAGAACAAGTGAACAATGAGCAGGTCCCAGAGATCGCAAGATTGGCAATAAAACGAGATGAATAAAAATATATAGAGAAAAAGAAGGATGTCAGATATAGAAAGGTTTGGAAAATAAATGAAAGAAAAGAAGGACAAGTAAATAAGGAACAAGTTCAAGAGATTATACTTTCAGGTATTGTAGTGAAAGATGAATCCATAGAGAGAAAGAAATAATTCATAGCTCAGAGAGATGATGAATCTACCAATGAAGATGATGATGAATACACATTAGAGCAGGAATTGTTTTGACCCATCCGACTTAGAGACCCCCAGGTAATATGAATATTATACAAGGAGATTCTATGTGATAGTTGTGACAAACCAAAGAACCATCCTTCGAGCAGCTTGCAGAGTTTGAGAAGAGAGATTCAAAGAATTCAGTTACCATAAGTTCAGTTTGATAGTTTAATCAAGACTTCATGATAGTATAGTGATAAATGGGTCAGAATTATGGACAATAGTGCAAGTAGAGTCTTGGACAATATGGACAGAGATGGATTTGTAAGAATACTTAGCAGTTTTAGATAGATATATGAAAGTGGACGAGAGCATGGATTCATAGATTGGTTCAGAGAGTGGTTCAGAGACAAAGGAACATTATCGTAATGGATGATAATTACACATGAAATGACTCGAACAATGCTAATGGATTCCAAATTGACAGATATTTTTTGGAGACATGCAGTGCATACAACAGTTCACATTCAAAACAAAATAATGCTCAGAAACAACAATGACAAAACTCTGTATGAACTATGGAAAGGAAGCGTAGACAACAACCTCTACATCAAGGTAGCTCAAGGTAGAGTTTTATTAATTGAAATTTATGTTGTTGATGTTGTTTTTGGAAGTACTAATGATAGGTTAAGCCAAAAATTTGCAAAGGATATGCAGAATGAATTTGAAATTCCATTACTTGGATCATGCAAATATGCATAAAAATACCACTTTATCATGCACAAGACTCAAATCTTCCATATATTTTAACTAATGGGCCTCATAAGGGGTAATTATAAATATAGGAAATTATATACAAAAGTTTTGGATTATGAGAATACAACCTTTCGATGTAGGCTTTGCTTGGAAGTTGGACATCTAGCTATAGTTTCCAAAAAATGTCCATGAAATTTGAAGAAAAGAGGAATTTAACATCAAACATGACTCTTTACATCAAAGTCAACAAGTATGTCTTAGTGTGGGTTTCAAGGTAGAGTTAGGGTTTTAAGTTACAGAGGTACTAGAACAGATTATTAGCATGTCGTGAAGACTAATGCTAGATAAAGATGTTAAGAAAGCATAATAAACTTTTCATTTTCACCTAAACGTAATAAAAATAGCAAATTGAACATGAATTAGATGTATAATTCACCATTTGAGAAGAAAATTAGGGGAAACAACAATTTCTTGTAAGATAACCAATGAAATAAATTTAAAAACGTGGATTCACATCGAAAGATCAGAGTTGGATCACTTGGCCCCAAAACTCTTCATGGGAGGGACCGTTGACCTCCCTGACAACACAATCTCTTTGGAATGTTGCAGGTAGGAAAATCCTTTGTGGATGACCATTTTGGAGAGAAGACACTTGGTAATTATCAAATCCAATGTTGGAATAGGAAGAGAAAGGAACAAGTGGCTCATGATTTCTTAGTAAATGGATTTTTACAGCTCAAACTCTTTCCTAGAGGGAAAATTATTAACCCCAATCAGATATCCTAGAGGAAACTCTTAGGCAAGCCACCCATTGTCACCTATATAGCTTTGCCCCACTCTTTAGACTATAGGAAAGGGTATCCTAGTCAAATGGGGAATCCCTAAAAGTCAAGTTAGGTCTTTCAGTAAGGAGGGGAATTCTCTAACTCAACTTAGTAGTTTGTTACTACTCACTCTCAGGGTGTAACACAAGTGTAAAGCATGTGAATAGTTTTTCAAACCAATAGACTTGAACAAGCATTGGATATAAAATTACTTAAACAAGTGTTTATTATTCATAAAATGTGATTATGCTTGGAAAATAGAAAGAAATGGAACTTGCTCAATTTCAATAGCTCAAAGAAATATCAATCATGTAATCATGTAAATGATAGAAATTTTTCATTCCCATGTGAATCACATATCAATGGAACTTAGTATAGAATGTCACCACAATACTTGAATTAAGAGCATGAGATGTAACCATGAGATTAAAGGATTATATCATTCATTCACCATGTGCATGTGATCGTCACAAAGACTTATTCATTATCAAGAAACATCCACATTAATGAGATCATATGTCAATAATAGTGATACCTCTAATTTAGAAACGAAAAAGTAAGGATTCAAGACATGAACATGTTAAGTGCAATGTCAAGGATGATAATCACATAATACATGAAATCAAAACAATGACTATATGTGATTTAAATGTCCTCAGTTTTATGAATGCAATTATTGGATAGCGGACTCAAAGCGAATGGACACAAGTTATCAGTTTTTAGATAACGTTAACCAAATTATAGTTACAAGGTGTATTCAGTGATCTAGCGTGGTTGGGGCACAATTGATAAGTAGTGCTATTGTAGAGTGAGTCAATCCATAGGCCGCATTAGGGCCTAGAGCTTATTCTTCAGCAGTTGCAGGGAGAGGGTTTGTGTGTAGTAGTAGGGAGAGTTATTTTTCCGAAATTTTTTATCCAGTCCAAGGGTTTCTACAGGGCAAAGAAAGGCCACACATGTGGTACATACAAGGAGTACAGCCAAGGACGAAATCCCATCACTCTAGTAGTAGTTTCCAGAAGGATATCAAACTTTGTGAAATTTTGTACGAGTAAAGACATATATCTCAATTTGATCCAAGATAGAAGTATTGAATGACAATCATATAGCAGCATTGGGGCATGAGGCATCATTTTCAGGCATACCATACTTGTCACACATTTTCATGATACAAATGGACTTGTTATCACTATCACTTAGGGAAGATTTCAACTACCAAAATATGGCATTTTCTAGACATTGTTTGTAACAGATTTCAAGAGTTATTTCCATTCCCCACTTTAGTCATATGTTGAGGATTACTTCGGGAATATTTTGGTAGTATATTAATGGCTTAGGGAATTATTGAGTATCTAATAATCCCAAGGAAAAAGAAGAGGAGCTTTGAAGGGAACTATAAAGGATTGAGGAAATTATGCATGGTCCACATTGGGAAGCATGTAAGACAAATGGAAACTTTGAATATGAAGGATCATGGTCCTATTACCTAGGAAAGAATACTAAAAAAAAAAAATACAAGAATTGTGTCCTTTTTATGTTTGTCCTCATAAAAATAAAAAGTTTAAGATGCATATATCCAAAACAAAAATAGCCTACAAGCCCTATATTGACAACTTGTTATTGCAACATAACTAGATTTTTCTTTAACCATGGTGGTCTTTGAAATAAAGACTACAACTACAAAGAAAGAGTTATTTTTTAAACCATTTGGTAACAAACAATGAAGTCTCTATATCAACAAACACACAAAGGAAGTGTAACACACCCAACCCCTAAATATCCTTTCTAGGGGTGGGGCATCAAATTTTCGCTTTCCATGATTCATTTTCGGTCCCTTACTTAAGAAAATCCCTCTTAATCAGCTCCCCAGAAGCTTACATCTCTCATTGTTCACTTGAACCAACTAGCAAGGTCTACCTCGTGACCTTGGGCTGAAAACCGAGAGCTAAGAACCTATGTTAGCAAAGGTTTCAGAACTTCATAATTTCTCGGACTTCGGGAGTTCCAAAAGTGTTTTCAAATTCTCATATCGTCGAACAATGGAGGGGATCAACAGTTCACATCCTTCGCCGATATCTACGATTAAATAGGGGGCTTCGATACTCGATGATGAACAAACCTTTTTCCTAATCCCCGAAGTCCCAAGGTATCGCCATGTGGCCTTATCCATTCAGCGATCGATGTTTGGTGATCAGCGATCTTCATCGAGCATTCCTTTTTACCACACTATGTCCAAACTCCTAAACTATCGATATCTCACCACTTGGCCTTGGCCCTTCGGGGGTTGTCGTTTGGCATTCGACGATATTTGTCGAGCATTCCTTTTTACCATACTATGCCCAAACTCCCAAACTCTGAAAATTTATCCACATGGCCTTGGCCCTTCAGCGTTGGGCATTCGGAGTTTTATGCTTTTCGTTCCTAAATTATAACACGCCCAAAAACCCCTGAACTCCCAAAGTTACCCAAACTCCCGGAGTCTCATATACGTCACCAGCCATGATGGCTAGGCGAGCACGAACCAGGAATTGACACGTGGCGAGGGTCAAGGGGTGACACGTGTCCTCGATAGAGGGTGACACATGTCATTCTCTAACAAAAACAATGAGTATGTGAATCGTCCAAAACTAGGTGACACGTGGCACACGTAATGTGGGTCCACATCACATTGGATAGTGTCATCAAGACACATCATCATAGACTAATAACTACTCGGTCCTTAAATATAATTGTCCGCAATATTCCACGTAGATCCATAGATCTATGATTCTCATTACTTTGCGGCTCTGGGCTTCGACGCTTACTGAATCCTCTTGACGCAAATCCCCCGAAGACCTAAGTCTCTAAACTCTCATATATTGCACCATGTGTCCTCTTCAACCAACGATCGAGATTTACTTTGACGTTCACTACTTGGGAGGTTTTCACATCTTGCAAAACCTTGGCCAGATTCCTCTGAAGTACAGAGTCTCCAGACCATGGGATCACTTGCCACATATGTATTCATCCAACGGTCCTGGTTACTTCGACAGTTCGGCCTTCAAATAAAACTAGCACGTCCTTGTATCACCCAATACCTAGACTCATGGATAATATGTTCATCCATGGACATGTATCCCTTCAGCTTCAACGATCCATATTAACTCTGTGACTCATGCATTCGAGAGTTTTGGTGTTAGACCATTCTTATTCTCTCGAAGTAGAATTTATCCAAAGTGCTTAATGCTTCCCCTCCTACGTCTGATCTAATGGTTGAGGGTGATCTATGATGAATCCCCAGATCGACGGTCCTCGTATATTCCCAACTTCAACCTTTAGCTATTTTCGAAGATTGTGGAATCACAAGTCCCGAAGCCCCAAAGCCAAAGAGATATCCCCTTTTTGGACTAGTGCAAGGTTCCTAGACCCTGGTCACATGGATACTTTGGAAATTATAGGGGCTAAGCACTAATCCTTTAGCAACAATTGGGTTAAGGACATGGGCACGCACCCTCGGTCATATGGGTGAATAGTCTAAAGGAAAAATGCCCTTCCCCAACATAATTCGGACTTTGACATTCCCGCTAAGGTAAAATTCAAGGGGTTGGAAGGAATTAGACATTTCAGTCAATCCTACCCCGACCCTTCTTCGAATTCCCATCCCCTGATTATATAGTAGAAAAACTAATATAAATTGAAATATCATATATATATAACAATTCAAGGAAATCATAGAGATTTTCTAACAATAGTTCAATTACTGAAAGACTGAATCATAAACATAGACATTTCATCATCACATCCAATATAATATGTTGGGGTCCTATAATCATACGTAACTTGACTCTTCATTTTCTTATTTGGCGTTGCCCCAAGGATGAAGACATCTGGCTCGGTTGATTCCATTTCCCAGTCCATCCATTTCGTCTGATCCTCCATCACCATGCTGCATCCTTCATCCACGGCTACGTCTTTCAGTCCCTCATCCCTGCATGAATGAACAAACTTAGGATAAAAAAAAACGTTAGATTAATAAAGTTAAATTAAACTTATTAATAATAAATTAATTATTAATTAATTAATTAATGATTAATAATTAAGTTAGTTTGTTAATACTTAGGTTAGTGCTTTATTAATCACACATTAAATTACATGAAAACAATAAAACAATAATGACATACATATAAATAAAAAACAAATTAAAAAATAAAACAAATATAAAACAATTCAAAATTTAAATTAATTAAAATATTACAAAACAATTAAAAATATAAAATATAAAAAACATGTATTAAAAGAAAACGATATAAAAACAAATAAAAAAACACATATTAAAAATACATAACAAATAAAACAAACGGAAAATAAAATTAAAAAGAAAACAAAAATCAAAGAGAAAAACAAAAAATTAAAAATGAACGAAAACACTAACCTAAGTTTACTACCCACATACATCCGCGTACATCGGACCCCCACCCCCCCCCCTCCTCACGTCCCATCAATACCTTGGGGGTCCGATGTTGGTGGTATTGGGAGGGAAAAGTGTCACCCCCTGGTGAACTCTAAATCCCCCCTCCCAATACCACTTACCACCTCAGGGGTCCGAAAACCACCTTCCCCCCTGCAAAACCGCTAACCCAAAAAACTCAAAACCGTTATTTTTCCATTTTCAACCAGTTGACGTCTGGGAAGGATTCCGAGAAAACGGGAAGGAATTTTGAAAAACCGAGAGATTTTTTAATTCATAACGGACTGAAGAACAAAAAAGTCTCTCATTGTTTTCACAGGTTCCACCAGTTGGGATAATCGAAGCCATCTTTCAGCCCCATTTTTCATGTTTCTGGTTTTTCCTGTTTCAGTCCTGATTTTGCGGGAGATGTTTCGGTGAGATGGAGATGAAATTGGAGAAACCAAAGGAGGTTTTATCTCCATACAAACTCATATACAACAAAATTCTACATTTTTTGCATAGGTGTCACCATTGAGGAGAAACAAATCTCTGAGTTGACCCCTTTGTTCAGCAGATTCGGCATAGTTTTCAGTTTAGATCTTTTTTTGATTTACTTTCTATTTTCAGCCAGGAGGATCGAAGTCGATCTCCTGAGCCTAAGGATTTTATTTTTTATTTATATCCATGTTTGTAATAGAGTAGGGGGTTGGACCCTGTTGGATGGAAAAATCTTGTTAGGCCCTCTTGGACTTGACTGTACATTTGGATGTAAATCATACACAGGGATGATATTGAATAAATTACAGCAACACAATGCCATATGATAGGATTCTTGTGTCAAATTTCCTAGTGAATTTTTTCTCTATAATTTTGTCTCCCTCTGTAACACCATCTTGTATTCTACAATGTTAATTATTCTAAGAAGTAATAGGGAAGAACTTGTTGAGATATACACTCTGTCACTTGGCTTAAAATAATTTCTATGTTTTCTACTAAAAGTTGAATACAAAATTATGTATTGCTCTGTATTTAATTTGACTTCTTTAAACCTTTTTCCCCTCTTCCATACCTCAAGCCTATGAAGATCCAGTAATTTTCCTAACTTTCCCTACATTAATGGCCTATCAAATCTATCTTATTTGATGTTATCTCTGACTCCATTTCCCAATGGTCTCTTCTCCCTTGTTCCAACCAAAACATTTAAAAACTAAACCCAAATCCATTATAACTAGCCTAATATCTTATTCCAAACCAAGATAAATTGGACAGAGGGATCCCTATCTAAGTCTTGCAGGGCTAGATCCTTGAATCGAAGTGGTTTTGTGGTTACCCATGCCGATTTCCTACTCAGCCTAGGAAATTACAGGGTGATAACATAGTGGCGACCATACTGGGGAACTTTCTCCAGTAGAGCACTTCAAAGTTCCAGATCTGATCATTTATGGTGGACAGTGACCAGACACAAGAAGGATGAAATATTTCACCTGGCGAATCCAATTAACTCCAGACAGTGCCAACTCAAAAACTCCACTGGAGGAAGACCCTGAAGCATGACCAAGCAATCTAAGAGGATCAGGTATTCAAGCTCAAATTGTATTCAAGACATTTTTGGTTTTATCTGTAATTATGTCCTATCTTTCTCCAATCTGAATCAAGAGTATATTGTTGAAGTTTATATTGATCATATGCAAATTGATGAGCCTCAAGAGATTAACCCCCAAGTTGTAAATCATGTACATACTCATACACCTGTGCACATCCCAGATACACCTTTAGAAATCCCAGTGAGACATAAGCCTCATGCTTTATCTTCTACTCTTGCTAAAACTCCACATGGTTATAAGCCCCTTGCTTTACCTCCTGTACCTGCAAAAATTCCAGACATATACAAGCCCCTATATTTGCCTCCTATTCTCCATGATCTCCCTGCCAATTATAGCAATAATCTACCCATGTTTGATGGAGAAAATGAAAAGATCACTGCTGAAAAACATATTCAAAATCTTAAGGATTTTCTTGATCGGTTTGAGGTAGAAGATGATGATGTATGCATCAGAATGTTTTCCCTATCATTGCAAGGTAAAGTCAAAAATTGGTTTAAGAATCTTCCAGCTGTGAGCATTAGCAATTTCCATCGGTTTGTAAAAATTTTCCTAGATCAATGGGTGATAATGAGAAATGTCTTTCTCATCTTCGAAGAATATGACCATTTGAAAAGACAACCAAGGGAGACAGTACCTCAGTTTTCAGCAAGGTTCAATAAGGTATATCATGCAATGCCTATTGATATAAGGCCACCCCTAGGATCAGCTCACTTGAATTACCCAGATGCCTTCAATCCTAAGATGGCATTCCAATTAAGAGAAAGGAAGATTGCAACCCTTGAAGAAATGCAAAATATTGTAGTTGATGTAGAAGCTAACTTGTTGAACAAAAGGTCCAAGCTAAGGGTAGAAGAGAAAGATAGAACAGAAAATGAATAGATGACATCTTCAGAAATGAAACTAGATGTCCTGAAAAACACTATAAAAGAGATGATGCAGACGATTAGCAAGAAAGATAAATTTGTTGTTCAAAGACAACATGTTTCAATAGTTCAAGAACAGACAAGGATCAATGTCCACAAACACTTTTCAGCTCATCCTTGGTACCATGCTTTGGATAATGACTCTTTCATGTATTCAATTCACAATGCATTCAAAGATGAAGCTCCATCTCAACTTGCAGAGGAAAACCAGCTGATATGATGTGCATGTTTGATGAAATTTCTTACTTGGATAATCTACCCAAGTGTGACCAGTATGATGATGATTATGAGGCTGAAATATATGTTGACCGTTCAAAGAAATCAGCAACATGTTGTTGGCAGGAAGAAGATCGGTTATATCTCAAATATGAGAATCAGCCTTTGCACAACAATCATGACAGTGATGAGGAAAACGAAGAAAATTTCAAACTAAGGGAAAAATCTTTGCCCTTATGTTTCTTTTCTTTTCAATTTTTGAGAGAAAATTGTAATCAAGTTGTCAATAATAGGGAGGGAGAATGTTCTAATCAATCAGTTAAAGATGCCATTGATGATATGGAGGTCATTCTAAACCCATAATTGTAGCCCTTGACCTACTTTGATTTTCAAATTCTATATGAAAGATTAAAGCCTGAGAAAAATTATGAGTTAATCCAAAATAACTCTGTACCATTAAACTTTAATTCATTTCATTTTTTGAAAAATAATCTTGAGTATATGCTAAAGGATAAACACACAGAAAATCAAGAAGTTTCAGTGGAACCAATGCAACAGTCATTTCAATTTCTACAGGATCCAATATCTAATGTGTTGGATGATTTGTGTTGTCAAAGTCATTTTCCATCATCCATCTATGGGCTGAAAAGATGTTATGATATTGACATGATCAGACAGTCAGCTTCATTGTCTTTTTCAGTAGAAGTCTCATTACAAATCCCATCAGAACATTTGCAGCCATATTAGGAATTTTTTGAGGATATAGACAGCATAAATATAGTACCAAATCATGAGGTTGAATTGGTTGAATTTGAACATCAGGAGATAGGTCATGTCTATTATGATCCTATAGCTGTCTACATGGAAGAGATATTGTTTTTAGAATTCCCATTGATTCCCAAAGTTTCTAGAATTGTTCACAGTCCTAGAACTTTTTGTTGTGAAGATCAAGATGGAAATCAATTCATGATGCCTATGTAAGTTCTATTTCTGATATTGATTGAAAACGTTGAAAGAGCAGAGTCATTAGAGCAGTTGCTTGACTAGTTGCACGGGCATTATTGTATCATTTAGAACAACAAATTATCAATAATGTAGGGTAGGTAGCAGTTTTGAATAAGCTGAGTCATTTGAGCATCTTTTTTAGTATTGTATGGTTTCCAGTAGAGTTTGCAGTTGATGATATCTAGTTCAATGTTCAGTCAAATCTGAGCCAGTTCAAAGATTGTAGTTGCAGTGACTGCATGGCCCAATGAATAAAGCATCGGTCTGCATGTTCAAATATCTGAGATTCTTGACACCTCATAAAAGAGTTTCCATCCCCAGGTGGAGCCTACATTGGGTTCCTATAATCATAGGTAACTTGACTCTTCAGTTGCTTATTTGGTGTTGCCCATGTGATGAATACATCTGACTCGGTTGATTCCATTTCCCCCTCCATCCATTTCGCCCGATCCTCCATCACCCTGCTGCATCCTTCATCCACCGCTACGTCTTTCAGTCCCTCATCCCTGCATGAATAAACAAACTTAAGATAAACAGAAAAAAAAAAACGTTAGATTAATAAAATTAGATTAAACTTATTAATAATTAATTAATTAATGATTAATAACTAAGTTAGTTTGTTAATAATTAGGTTAGTGATTTATTAATCACACATTAAATTACATAAAAACAATAAAAAAAATAATAACATACATATAAATAAATAAAACAAATTAAAAAATAAAACAAATATAAAACAATTCAAAATTAAAATTAATTAAAATATTACAAAAATTAAAAATATAAAATATAAAAAACATATATTAAAAGCAAACGATATAAAAACAAATAAAAAAACACATATTAAAAATACTTAACAAATAAAACAAATAGAAAATTAAATTAAAAATAAAACAAAAAATTAAAAAATGAATGAAAACACTAACCTAAGTTTACTACCCACATACATCCTTGTACATCGAACCCCCCCCCCCCCCCCNNCCTCGCACGTCCCATCAACACCTTGGGGTCCGATGTTGGTGGTATTGGGAGGGACAAGTGTCACCCCTTGGTGAACTCGGACCCCCCTCTCCAAATACCTTTTACCACCTCAAGGGGGTCCGAAAACCACCTTCCCCTTGCAAAACTGCTCACCCAAAAAACTCAAAACTGCTATTTTTCCAGTTTCAACCGGTCGACTTCCGGGAAGGATTCCGGGAAAACGGAAAGGAATTTTTAAAAACTGAAAGAGGGTTTTCTCTATAACGGGATGAAGAACAAAAACCTATCTCATGTTTTTCACAGGTTCCACCAGGTTGGATAATATAAGCCATATTTCAACCCCTTTTTTCAGGTTTCCGGTTTTTCTTGTTTCAGTCCTGATTTTGCAGGAGTTGTTTCAGCGAGATAGAGATGAAATTGGAGAAACCAAAGGAGTTTTTTTCTCCATAAAACTCATATACAATAACCTCCTACATTGTTTTCACACATGTCACTATTGAGGATAAACAAATGTCTGAGTTGACCCCTTTTTTCAACAAATTCGGCCCAGTTTTTAGTTCAGATCTTTTTGGGATTTACTTGCTATTTTTGGCCAGGAGGATCGAATTCGATCTCCTGAGCCTAAGGATTTTATTTTTTATTTATATCCATTTTTATAATAGAGTAGGGGGTTAGACCCTGTTGGATGGAAAAATCCTGTTAGACCCTCCTGGACCTGATTGTACATTTGGATGTAAATCATATGCAGGGATGCTATTGAATAAATTACAGAAACACAGTGCCATATGATAGGACTCTTGTGTCAAATTTCCTAGTGAATTTTTTCTCTGTAATTTTGTCTCCCTCTGTAACACCATCTTGTATTTTGCAGTCTTAATTATTCTAAGAAGTAATAGGGAAGAACTTGTTGAGTTAATTATTCTAAGAAGTAATAGGGAAGAACTTGTTGAGATATACACTCTGTCACTTGGCTTAGAATAGTTTCTATGTTTTGTACTAAAAGTTGAATGCAGAATTCTGTATTGCTCTGTATTTTATTTGACTTCTTTAAACCTTTTCCCCCTCTTCCATACCTCAAGCCTATGAAGCTCCAGTGATTTTCATAACTTTCCCTGCATTAATGGCTTGTCAAATCTGTCTTATTTGATGTTATCTTTGACTCCATTTCCCAATGGCATCTTCTCTCTTATTCCAACCAAAACATTTAAAAACCAAACCCAAATCTATCATAACTGGCCTAAGATCCATACCAAAACAAATCTAAATCTGATAGAGAGATCCCTCTCTGAGTCTTGGATGGATAGGTCCTAGACTCAAAGTGGTTTTTTGGTTACCCCTACCGATTTTCTCCTTGGACTGGGAAATTAGAGGGTGATAACATAATACACAAAGTATAAAAATACTTATCAAAACTGGAAAATGTGAAGAAATTGTTGAAAGGGGTGCATGTTTCCTCCCAACCATAGGCACAATCACTCCTACTGGATTTACCACTAGCCACCCCCAAGCTAGACCATGATTCTCTGACAGAGATTCTTTCTCTTTTCTCCACAACGGTCAGGGATGAAGGTTAATCTCCTTCTCCCACGAGAACTTGGAAATTGGTTTTCTTTGCTCCACACAAGGAGGTCTGAACGAGTACTTCCTTAGTCACTCATCAGCCCTATTTATCTTCTTATATACAAACCCTACCTTGGCTTCTTACATTCAGATCAAGCTTACTTCTCAATTTTTGTTTTTCTCAACTTCATAATCGAAGTCTCTTCACTGCTCTTCTCGGGAGAGTGTTTTTTCTACTCTGTTATCTTGTAGATCTGTCTCTATCCTAGAATTACCTCATTTATTTCCTTCCTCAGTAAGGTTAAGTGGGTCTAAATCTCAATTCGTGGTCAGTATTGGAATTTTTACAGATGGGTACCCTACCCCATCTCCTCATTAACTCTTGAGGATGGCCTTCCAACTACCAGCCTGACTGGTAATTCATTTATGCGTCATAGGATTGTTGAGAAATTACACCCAGTAGGTACTGGTCTGGTGAGGGTCATCTCAACCACACTTGGTTTCCCTTCACCATCTCTCTCACAACATCCATGGTCTATCCTGGAAAACTTTCCCCCTTTCAGCAGTTGTGCAACACATTCAAATCCTTATCCAAAGGAATAAGAAAAATCCTTATCCAGAGGAACAATAAAAATCCTTATCCAGAGGAACACTCTTAGGATTCTTTTAATTATGAGCTCAATTTTACATATTAATTGTTTGATATCAAAATAAAATTTTCACATTTGAGGTATTTCCCCCTTGTTGGGGGTTTCCCTATGTACCCCCTTACAGAGGTGCAAGGTTTGTCACAACCATTTGTTTATGTTGCAGTGGGAATGGATTCATTAGAATAGTGGGTTTTTGTGGAGTTTTTTTTTGAGACAAATATCTATGAATGTCTTCCTTATGTGAACATTGATGAGTGAGATGGTCTCCATTGAAAACCTTGCAAGGAAACTTCAAGTTCTTCTTCTCGTTTGTGCCTCTCGCGTTACTTTTTTGAGTAGAAGTAGTCACTTTCCTAGGGTTATAATTATTCTTCTTTTTTTTCTTCTTCGGATTTGTGGATTGCACCGAACTGTAACTTACCCATCCCCCAACTAGGTCATGTCACTTGCTAAAACGACCCAATAAATATTATGATGTCAATCTAAAATGTGGAAATAATACACAGCATGTCATTCAATACCATTTAGTTGTCCATACTAAATAAAAATGTATATAAAAATACTCTAAATGTGCATAACAACATTTAAACCTCTACAAAAACATTCATCCATACAAATAGAGATTCATGTGCATCAATATACACATAGAAAGTAACATTAACAAAATATATTTCAGAGTAAATTGCACAAAAACTATATCAGCATTATACATGAGTAAACACAGTAAATAGAACATTTATCTTATAAAATGTGCAACCTGCTATAGAAGACGAATGATCCTCCCAATCGTAGCCTTAATGTTCCAGTTCTCAACATCAAGACACCCCCAATATGGGGCTATGAATCCATAAGAGACAGAGGTCCCTAAGGCTGGATAATGTCCCCCTTTCAACAGTTAAACTCTCAGTTGATTCCAATCCACCAGCTCAATTCCCCTCAACCTGCACAACCAAAGGTATGGAATATCCCTTAAATTATTACAGTCCCTCGGGCCTTTCCACTCCCCTCTAGGGCTTCCAATACAGGTTGGGTGGGAATTCTACTTTTTAAGACCTAAGGAATTCTTCAGCTGCAACACGAATTTTCCCAACATCAAAACATGTGCTTTCTTGGGAGAATTTTAAATAGAACTTCACTAACATTCCCACAACCTCTTCCTCCACTAAATTCCAACTCCAAACAACTACCAAATGTTCCCACAATAGCTACCCTCAATCTTCAACACTCAGAACTCCATTGTTGGCCAAAAACATCCATGTAAAAATAGCTTTCTATGCAAAAATGTGAATGCCTAATTCTACTATCCTCCCCATATGAATTTCCTCCCTTTCTCTTTCTTTCTTGATGTTGGTTGTTTCTTTTAATTCTTCTTTGGATGACCCAGGATCTTATCTCAAAAATGTTTCCAACAAAACCCTCAAAAACTATCATCCCTCATGGTAAACCAGAAGACAATGTTGCACCCAGGGTGCACAATGCAGTCTCACCCGAGATAGATTTTATGGGTGACTACAATACTCAAATTTTTGCAGTCTAGGAATGAGTGAGGATTTGGGGTTGTGTTCTTCCTTCCTTATGCATTATCCTTGTGAATTATTCAATTAATTATATGATTTACTCATCTTTAAACCTATGCATGCATGATGTTATCGCTACTTTAAGAATTCATTCATAAGAAAATGATCAACAAGAATTAAGAATTCATTAACAATCACATAGAACAAAAGGTTTATTGTGGTTCACACCCTCTTGGGGCTACGTCCACAAAGATCTGGCTTCTCTTCTCTTTTATTTATTTTGCTACAAAATATTGCATTGTGTGCATTACATCTTCAGTAATACAATCAAGATTGAGGGTAAGAACCCTCTGTGAGGGAGACTAGATCACACTAGGCTCCTCAGCTTGTAACCTAACCCTCATAGACTACCTTACTCGACTCTTCTAAAACACTTATTACAATCAACAACCCACAAAATCATGATAATCAAATCTCTCTTGTGATATGATACTTTTTTTATCTCTCTCTCTCTCTCTCTCACACACACACACACACACTTGTTCATATCTATCTCTCCTTATGTCCTAGACCTTCCAGGTCCTTATTTATACTATTTTATCAGTTATAGTCAATACAATCCTTCTCAAAATCCTAACCCTATCATGGTTAGGTTGGTCTACCTGTCTGCCACATTGCTTTTTCTCTTGCATGATGTTTTTCCTTCTTTTTATGCTTGTTGCTTTCTTGCCACTTGTTGTGCACGCTCCAAAATTAGGCCTTCCTTTCCAAAAATAGGTCTTTCCCCAAAGACGATATTTCTCAAAAAATAGTCTTGCGCAAAAATTAGACTTCCTTATCAAAATAGGCCAATGCCCAACATGCCCCCAACACTGACATGTGGCTCGTCCCAGTCCACTCAGGTGGTGTGCGCTCCCTGAACCACCTTTTCCAAACTGTGGAACTTCTCTGCTAGTTCTTTTCCTTTTTCCCTCATTTGGAAAACTGTGTCTATTATCACCTCGACTGTCTATGTTGTTATCTCTTCCTATAGTAATGTGGCACCCTCTGACTATGCATGTGCCATGCTCATCTTCTCTTCCTCCAGCTGCGCAATAATCTATGTTGCTTGTTTCTGGAGGGGTTCCAATTGGGATTGTCTTTCTTTCTTATTTGTCTGCATTGTATTTAACTCTGTCTGTAGAGTCTTCACTTCTTTAGTGCCCATCAAGTGCTCTATAATACTCATTGTTTTTTTTTGTTTCTTTAGCTCTTGTATGGTAGCGTTGATT
Source organism: Picea abies (assembly GCA_900067695.1). Classification (NCBI taxonomy): domain Eukaryota; kingdom Viridiplantae; phylum Streptophyta; class Pinopsida; order Pinales; family Pinaceae; genus Picea; species Picea abies. The sequence continues at coordinate 11,590 of CBVK0100043467.1, read as the reverse complement.
TTCTCCTCTTGTTGGTCCCATTGTTGGACCTTTTCATCTTCTTCTAAAACAGTCCAGATCTACGCGGTTTTGTTGAACAACTCTACGACTTCCCTTGCTTATTTTTCTATCTCTTATATCTAGAGTGTGGATTGTTGTTCTCTCTGTTCTCAAACCTTCAAAGGAGTCGTAGGATTAAAATTTTCTTTGAGATCCTAAATTTTGTGTCTATATCCCTCAACTGTTTGTGAAATAACTTTTATATTTTCCTTTGTGCTCTCTTATGGTTCTTGTGTGTAGTCTGGGATGCGATCATATACCGTTTTCATCCCCTATTATAGCTTATTGGCATGTTATTTCTCCTCCTCCTTCTCCTATATCATTTGGTCGCAGGTGATTTGTAAAATTTTGGTGACTCCCCTACCCACCTCCAAGTTAGTTGCATCTGTGCAGGATCTAGATTGTACTTATTACATTATGTTGTCCTGGAATCTGTATAATGCCTTGGTGGGCATATGTGACATGACTAATTCAACTTGCTCAATTTCCCCCATGGGTTTCTGCACAGTCTCTTGATCCATTATGATCATTTGGCAGGTAATTGTGAATGTGTCCTTGCCTTGCACTACCAACTGTACTGTCTCCTCTCCTTCTATCTGCGCAAGGGGTCGTTGTGTCTTTTCTTGTTTTGTGGCTTGTGGTACTTTTTGAATCTATGGTTGTTTTATAGTTTCATGGACTTCTATGAGCTATTCCATGATCTCTTCTCTTTGTGTTTCTACAACATAGACCACCTTTTATGCGCTGTCTTGGACCTTTTCTATGATGAACTCAACATCATCCTCTGTCAGGGTGATGACTGGGTCTTTTGTGGTATACTTCCTCTTTTTTCACGCATCTTCTTCCATCACTGTCTTCCTTTTCATATGTGAGGGATACACCCTACTCATTGCAACATGTACCCTTTCTTCACTAGCCTGTGAGGTGTCCCCCATTCTGGCATCCTAATGGTTTTCTTTCCTAGGCACTGTTGTTGTCCTCCATGGTATTTTGGGTATTGTGCTTCTTCCTGATGGATAATTTTGTCTTGCATCCTTTCTAGTGTTATCGACTGGGATCTTTGTTTTTTATGAGGAACTTGATTCAATCTATTCCTTGGGCTTGGTGGATTGTTTTGTGGATGGTTTTGTTGATGGATTTTCTATTGGAAGCTTCCACTATGCATGCCAGTCTCTGATTATATAGTCAACTTCTTCCTTGGTGACGCAATATTTCATCTCCAACCATGCCTTGTTTGGATCCCTTGTGGCTTGGATCCACATGTGATGCATGGATTCCTTGAACTTGGCTATCCATTTCATTTCCTAGATTAGCTCCATAGGAATGTGCCACACATTGGCTATGCATTGTTGTATTTCTTCTAGAAACATAAAAAATATTTTGTTATTTTCTTGTTTATTTTTATTGTCCTTGGCCTGTCAGAGGGACTCATATCTGGACGCATAAAATTTTCCTTTCCTATCCAGGAAGGATGAAACATTTGGCTCCTGTCATCCTACCAAGGTTATAAGAATGATGAGCCAAGAGTAATGGAACTTAGTTCCATTATCGTGGGCATCTATGCAATCAACCAAAAATTGGTTTAGAAGGTATGATGCCCAACTGAACATCACTCCTTTCATGCATTATACAGCTACTTCTATGAATCATGTTGGAGCTTCTTCTTGTATGCATTGCCTCAGTAGCTTGCAAGCCATAAGCTTGTTGGCGAACCTCCTCGCATTGTCATTAATGTCCTTGAGCACAATGCCCTTGTTTCCCCTATTGGTGCCAAACTGTGCTTTTACCAAATCGACAATTTCCTTCTCGCATTCCTTGTTATCCAAGTACTTCGTTGGTTGTGCACCGACTGCACGTAATCTTGTGATCTTGGTAATCAGCACCACATCTAGTTTTACTGGCCTATCCATCCAAAGGATGCCTCCATGTACATGGGCTACTAATTGTTTGACGCAGAGCCCAACATTTTTACCACTCCCGAAGTGTAGTATATCCAAGAGGTTCATTATGCCGAAGTTGTACAGCCCCGTTATCCACTATGTGGGATCCATTATCGACTTACCTAGGGGTCCAATTTCCCCTATGTTTTTTGAGTAGGTTTCTTCGGCCAAATCTGTGAATTTGATCATGTCGCGCACATTGTGGTCTGAGTACCTAAGTTTTGATACTTTTTCGAGCATATCGTCCACAGTGACCACTATGTCTGGGAGATATGGAAGTATGATGTTTGTGGTATCATGTGCCTTTATTTTCTACCCGACAATAGATGGGCCTGTCTCTAATATTTATGCATTCTATCCTTCCCTCTCGTAGTCTATCTAGTTGGTATTTTCCTCAACCAACACCTCTTCTCCATCATGGCCCTGTCATTGACCCATCGTTTCATCAAGTTTAGCAGGCGTTTCAGGATCAGGTTTTGGAATACAATTTTGGGTCCCAAAACTCTTCCCTACTTCCCCTTGCAGCGCTGCCAATGTTTCCTCTTCAACCTGAGTTGGGTTGATTGACTCTATAACCAAAGTGGTGACATCTTCAATCTCGACCATGTTCTTAGGCTATCTCATTCTTTCCTTGTGCCTTTGGCCCTGTCGAGTAACTCGTACACACTAGCTTGGAACACCGAACTTTGGTAGTGTCATCATATAAATAATTTGCACACTCATTTGCTTCTTCATACAATTCTAGCTAGGGAACCCACTTTGTATCTTGTTTTTTTCCCAAAAATCACTAAGTGTTGAACTAACGCATGATTTCTTCCCTTTATAGACCGATCATAACTATTTTTCACTTTTTGCATGCATTTGCATCGAGTGCAATTTTCATGCGTGTTGTCTTTTGATGTTGTCGCAATAATTGTTGCACTCGACTTTTTTCCCAATTTCCGGTCGTTTAGTCAACTTCTGCCTCTTTTTGTGTTTTTCTTCATTTTATATTTTTGTATTCCTTTTCTTTTCTTTTTCCACTTTTTATTTATTTTTATCAATTTTCTATCCTAAATTCTACTATAGTACATTATATACATGACTTTCTTACTTTAATGTAACTTTTAAGGGTTAGTAGGTCGATTGTCCTTGTATAGATTCAGTCGAATATCGTTGATGATTCCTTTCAGTTTTTTTCCTCCCGAGTACTTTAGATATTTAGATCCCCCATATTTGATAATCTTTACTTCATATGGCCCTAGCCAATGCATTCTAAACTTACCAGGGTGTTACAAAAATTTATTGTCATAGAGAAGAAATAAGTATCCCTCCTTAAATCTCTTATTTTTAATATGTTTGTCATACCAGGATTTGTCCCTTGCTTTCTATACTTCCTGGTGAAATCCTACCAGAATCATGTCCTCTTCCATTTCCATTAGTTGGCTTAGCCTTTCCTATATTGTGCCTCTTTCTTTTATGTTGGTAGTTGTTGCTACGCACAAATTGGGTACCAGAAATTCTAATGGAACCACTGATTCCTTCCCATACAATAGTCTAAATGGATTCTATCCTGTCAACTTATTACATGTGGTCATGTATGCCCACATTACTATTGGTATTTTCAAGTCCCAATCATCCATGTTAACATTCCAAATCTTATTCAATGAATTTTCCAAAATCTTATTCAAAGCTTCTACTGTTCCATTTACCTGAGGATGATATGGTGTACTCGTCTAGTGATAGACTTCAAACTCCTCAGTCACTGCCCTGATAGTATTATTAATAAAATGAGTTCCTTGGTCACTCATCAATATTGTAGGACATCCAAATCTAGTGATCACTTGCTCAAATAATAAGTGTGTTGTTGTCTCTGTGCTACAATCTTTGACTGGTGTTGTTTCTTCCCATCTCGTTCAGTATTCAGTTGCAATAATGAAATATCTAGATCTTGACCTTTTTGTTGGTGGATTAATAGGTCCAACTAACTATATTTCCCATTTTCCAAATACCTACAGAGTCACTTGTGGTCTTAGGGGCATCTCATACCTTCTGTTGGGATTTCTAGCCCTTTGACAGACATCACAGTTCTGGAAATATGCCTTAGCATCTTTATGTATTGTTGGCCAACATAGTCTTACGCATAATACCTTCGGTGCGATGGATTTTCCTGAATAGTTTCCTCTTGCTATACCTTCATGAGCTTCTGCCAAAATTCTGGGTCGTTCATGTTCCAATACACACCTTATCAAAATCCTATCTATGCCCATCATGTATAAATGACCTGCAATGATTTGATATTCTATAGATATGACTACCAGGTTTTTCTTCTACGTGGTGCTAAAGTCTTGTGGCTCAACCCATGTACTTAAGTATTCAATAATATCAACGAAGTATTCATCGGCTACATGTACTAAGAATAACTATGCATTAGGGAATTTATCTTCCAAACTAATAGGTTCTTCTCAATTGGTTACCCTTGACAGGTGATTAGGTCCTACATTCAACTTCCTCGGTTTGACTATCACTTCGAAATCAAATTCTTGGAATAATAATAGCCATCTATAGATACTCCCCCCCAAGAATATCTTTTTGACTAGATATTTGAGGGAAGAATGGTCTGTGAACATTTTACAGTGTTTACACAGTAAATAGTGCCTGAATTTATGAAGTGCATATACCATAGCTAGGCCTTCTCTTTTTGTGGTGTTGTAATTCTTCTAAGATTCTAAGAACTTTCTACTTGCAAAGGATATTAGATGTTGTAAGTCCCACATTCCTGGATGCACTAGAATTGCTCTGAGTGTTATAGTTGATCCATCTAATTGTACATGAAATGTCTTTTACCAATCTAGAAATACCAATATAGGTTTTGTCACCATATTTTCATTTAGAGTGTCCAGTTCTTGCTGACAGTCTTCATTCCACTGAAATCTCATGTACTTCTTTAACAATTTTTTCATTGGTGCATTAATCTGCGCATACCCATTTATAAACTTCATGTATTATCTTGTATGTCCCAGTGTTTCTCTTAACTAGCGCAATAATTTTGGTGGTGGTAAATTTACAATGACTGAAATCTTAGCAGGGTCTACTAGTAAACCTTGTTTACACACTATATGTCCCAAAAATATCCCAAAAGGTGTGCCAAAAATGCATTTATTGATGTTTAATGATACCTGACACTACCTTCATCTTTCCAACATTAGTCTTAACACTTCTACATGGTCCTTTAATAGACTATATACATTCCAGTCATCCAGATATACTTCTAAAAACTAATGTATGAATTCCTTAAAAGCAATCATGACTAATCTTCAAAAAATGGTTGGTGCATTCTTCAGTCCAAATGGCATGACTGTATATTTGTAGGATCCCTATTCTGTAGCAAAAGTGGTCTTATACCTGTCCTCTGTAGTGATTTTGTTCTGATGGTATCCTAAAAATCCATCTGTAAATGAATATGCTTCTTGGCCTCCCACATTCTCTAAGAATTCATCTATAAAACGGGTAGGGAAAGGGTCATGTAAGAAAGCATCATTGAGTTTCCTCAGATATACACAAATCCTTATCCCCCCTTTCTTCTTTTCTTAGACTACCATGGGATTGATCCATTCAGATTCCTCTACTAGTTCTATGACACCAGCTTCCAACATTTGGTCAATTTTTGCGTTCAGTTTCTTCTCATACAGTGGATTCAGTATGTAAGGTCTTTTCCTGACAGGTATAGCCTCAATTTTGAGGGGTATATTCATCTTGCCTAGCTCTCTTTTTATGCCTTTCATCTCTATAACGTACTCGGCCATCAAACCTCTACCGAGCAACGCTACCTAGTGACTGTATCTTTTAGTTCTCTGCTATGATACCATTTTGTAATGTCCCCGACCATCAAACCTTTTTCGAGAAATGCTACCTAATGGTTGTATCTTTTAATTCTCTGATCTGATACCATTTTGTAACATCCTCGACCACCTAGGCCGGTCATGCTACTTGAAACTATCGATTCTCTGATACACACACACACACACACACACACACATATATGATGAAATTTTAAACATACATAACATTATGTTCATACACATATTCATGTGGAAATGACAATAATGCATATATGCAATAAACACAGGAAATTTTGATAACATTATAACACATGCGCAAGATACAATGTGTACAATTAACATAGAATTGGTACTTATCTTTTAATGAGAAGGCCACCGACTGCGTGCAGACCTTCCATGAACCTCCCGACCTTAGACCACGTTTCTCCAAGCTATCAGCAGTGAGTCACCCCCGAGATGGGACTAAACTCCACCCAAGGAAAAGTAATCCTAGACTAGGTTGAGGCTATGGGAAACTGCACAGTGAAACTGGAAGGATTCTCTCCAAGGAGCCTACTTACGCCCACTTCTCACAGACTCTCATTACCCACATGCTTGTTCCACCCTGAGAATATGCACCTTCATTTTTCCACAGTCCATCGACTACTCCACTTCCCTTCCAAGGCTTTAGCAATAGGCTAGATCATGAATTCTCAGAGATCTATAGTTGTTGTTGGACTCCCTCCAAGAGAAATCACTTCCCCAACAAACTCTCTCACCTAGAGAGAATTTCTCACGTGCCTAACAACTTGCTTCTTCAACCACGGGCCTAACAACTGGCCTCTTCAAACCACAACAACCAAAATCAGGTAAGGCAAGGGGACGAATCAACAAATTACAGAGGTTCACAATGGAATAAAAGGTTCTGGCTACACGCTTGTTTAGTGTGTACGTGAACTACCCAAGGGATGGCCATAATCCTAAGGATGAACTCGTGGGAAAAACTAAAATGTCCAGCCTGGTCAGGATGTTGAGAGCGAGAAAGAAAAATGGTGAGAATGGTTAGCATGCAGAATTGTGAGAGAGATGGAATGGTGAGAGTGAACTCCTCCGGAAGGTGGACAGAATGGTTTGTGAACCTCCAACATTGGTGGAAATTCCCACATAAATTTCCATGTGTCCTGGGTGACACTTGGCTCTCCAAGAGCACGTTCCTCTCCACTTGAAGTTTGTTCCTCTCCCCAAAGGAACTTAGGATAACTGGGTTTATTTCCCAACTTTAGTATTTTTCATGAATACATTATAATATTCCATTGGGTTAATCCCTAAATCTTAGCCCCTCTTTCCTAGCCTCTCAGCCCCATATCTTTCCCTACCTAGTGGATCTTAGTCCCCCATAAATATTTCTTTGTGGTCGGTCTATACGCAGTGATGTATTTTATTAATAATCTGCATAATTACATATACAAAATCAGGCCCACTGGCCTTAGCTTCTAGGCTCTCTGGCCTAATAAACACATAATCATAACAACTTATAATTACTTGTATCACCAGCCTACAAACATCATTACATTTCACAAGGCCTCAACCTTGGGGTATTACAATCCCCTCCCCTTATTTTTGCACTATTCTCAACTCATTTACATAACATCAGCAAGATTTTAAAAAATATGTGGTTATTCATCTCACATAGCATCTTCATGCTCCCATGTTGCTTCCTCAAGACCGTACCAGGTCCATTGGACCTTTAAAATCCCTATGGCTTGATTCTAGAGCTGTTTGATTTTTTGGTCCAGAATGCGTACCAGATGCACTTGAAAAGCACTTTCTTGCTCCACCTAAATCACATTCAAATCAATAACATGATTAGCATCAGGTATTGTTGATGGGCGAAATTGACCGTCCGTCAACTGGGAGAGTGGAACCGGTCCGGGGTTGTCTAAATAACCCAAGCCGTTTGGAATGGACCACCCTGACGAGTTTAACGGCTCCGTTGGCTGCTCTAAGGTCTCTTATGAAAACCAGAGAGGAATGATCTAAGCTAAGAAATATAACTAAAGTAAATAAAACAAATTAAACTATAACTGAATATAAGAAACTAACTAAAATAAAGGAAACTAGAAACTAATAAAGCAAACTAAACTAACTACACTAATCTAACTATAAACTACTAACTATTATATATACAAGATACTAATTATGATTATAATAACTCAAATCAACTATCTAATTATCAGTTATAATATTCCTTATTCACAAATGTACACTATGGACAACCTACAGATTTGATTAAAACCTGCAAAAATAATATGTATTTTGTCCTAAGACAGCCATGAATCTCTTTTTTGATTTTTATATTTATGAAAAGTAAATAAAAACTACTGAAATTAAACAATCTAATATGTTTATTGAAATTAAACAATGTAATATAAATCTAACTAAACTGTCATTTATATTAAACTACTTAACATAAACAGTAAATAAAAGATCAATTGACCTGGAAACGCTCCAAGTCTGCCCTGTGTAGGATGACTTCTTGAGCTGTTTGGAGGAAGAAATTCACACCTTTAGTCCTTAAGCTTCTCGTAAACGATTATCTATGCTTCTCCTTGAAGTGTTTTACAGGACAAACAAGACATAAAAGAAAATTATAACAATCTTCTGATTATAAATCTCTGCAATAAGGGAAACCTATTATGCAGAAAACTTATATAACAATTCAATCTATGAAGAAGACAAAGCTATCATTCATAAAATGAATCAACAACTGTTATGTCCTTTATCTCTTTGGAAGCAACAAGATATGTATAACAGTAAAGAAATTATATCATTTGCATTTGATTTAGATAGCAAAGTAATACTAAACCATAAACAAAATGATATACAAAACTTGAAACAAAGTGTTGATATATTGAAAAGAAAAAGCTATGACAAAACATCAATTCTGCTCCAGTTTGAATCAGAATTACATATCCTTGTTCTCCCACAACTGAGGATTTCCATTATTACAAAAACCATAGGTTTATATAGGTTTCTCACAAGGTAAAACATCCTTGTGAATAATAGCAAATTGTTTACATAATCTGGGGGAAAATCCCTAAATCACCTAAACTAAGGAAATAAAATGCAAGTAAAATTTGTAGATCATCCCCTAACTTCTCATGATATCTATTGACAATTCGAATTTGCCTGCAATAGAACACAAAGATCAAATTAGAAGGATGTTTTATTAGGAAAACAATAAAAATTTGACTTTACAGACTTAGCTACAGAATCATATGATTTTGTAGCTAGTCAAAAATAGCAAACAGGACTAGATATAATCAAATAAAATCAAATCCAAAACTAATTACTAATGATTCGATTATTCCTTAGATTAAACCAAATCAAAAAGAATGCAATCGGGACAGGGTAAAAATGCTCTGTTTTTCCAATTGACATAAAATCGAATCAAATCTTAACAAGACTATTTCATAAATGCAATCAATGGTAAACCAAATCGTATGAGATACAAAACAATCATTATTGATTTGCATAAGATTCATATCGTTTAATACATTGCCAATAGAGAAAGTCGTCATGATGAAACATGCATAACTATATCCATAGAATCTATCCATAGACTTCGTTCGCTGAATTTCAAACAGTTCACAGGTATGACCGAAAACAATGGTTGTAACTATCATTGACCAATTATAATCATAATAGCAGATTGATATCACTTAGTTAAAAGCATGATATGTAAATATCTTCCATTGTAATCGGATGAAATTGTACTCCATGAATATCGACTCAAAAATCTTCATGTTCGATCACCACACAGTCAATAGACAGAGGTGCGATAAAATCGACAGAATTCATGAACTGGGAAATAATCAACACAAATCTTTGCTGGGTTAATTATAGAAACAATATCAAAACCCTGAACAAAATCCAATTCAAACAATAATGAGAATCGAATAAGTTTCAATTGGTTATGTATCAACAGAAAAGTATCAGATTTGGTCGAAAGACGTTGAAAATAGTTAACCCATTTATCAATCATATTCATATAGAACATAACCATTTCAAATCGTAGCATTGACTGTATCGAAAAATAGAAATACCAACAACAGTCTATTTTTAACAACTTCACTTATCAAATAGAGCATCCAACTGAAGTTAAATTTGAACAATCATATCTATTTGACGATCCATCGAATCAAAACCAAATCCAATCGAATCTTAAACTATAACGAAAACTGATTCATCAAAACCAAAATTATATACAGCAAAGCATGCTTATGTAACAAAGCAGGTGAAATATGTACACAGAGTTTATGAAAGTGTAATATAAATGAGTGAAAGTTATACCAGCGCAGTTGCTGAGACTATGTCAATTTTGAATTGACAATTTCCATAGCAGACTCGACATTCTTGAACAGGATTGACCCAGTAGTTCGTTGCTTCTTGTCGTTGGGTTGCACCTTTGCATTCTGACCAGTGAGATTTGCCACTTGGTTTTCCAAATCGTGGATTCTGGATCGCAACGTCAGTACATCCAATAATATCTTTCCAAACATAACCCACACTGATCGCAAGGTGGAGCAACAGGTTGAGTAGTCGAGGGTTTCGACGATTCCTCGAGGGTTCCATGGGGTGGTTCAATGCCAGGGAAGTCAGGATTATCCCGCAGACAAGGAGGTAAATTCTTGACAAAATCATAAGGAGGTTTTCCACACAAGCCTTCTGAGTAAGGATACTCTTCGGCGAGAAAACATTCAATGTTTGAATCAGAATCTTCGCTGACCATGATAGGCTCTGATTTGGTAGGGGGTTTGGGTTTATTCCTCGCCATGCGAGAGATTAACCTTGCATTTTTCTTGCTTTTAGCATTAGCATTAATTTTAGTTTTAGGCCGATTGACTGTAGGCTTAGCAATTTCAACCTGTTTAGTCACAGCCATAGGAAAATTCGTAAGTGAGTCGGGTTTAGGTTTGGGTAGAAAAACGCTATAAGGCACAGGGGGAACAGGCTGGGTTTCGGCCACCATAGGTTTATCAACCTGTGGAGGGTTCGATTACTTGAAGCCATTACAGCTGAGAAAATCATGCCAAGAATCACGACGTAACCCTAACTCGTAAACCAATATCATTTTAATCAACCCCAAATGGAAGAGGCTGGTATCAGCTTGGCTACGCCTATACCTTTTAGCCATCTTGAACAAACTTCTATGCAGATAGTGCGGCATACTAAGTTCAAAACCCATAAAAACCATCAATAAACACAGGTGAAACAAGAAAATGAACCCGTACCTTCCCTCACAAGTAACAAATTGCTTGATTATCATCAAGATATCATACCAATGTGGTTTCAACATTTTTGCAGGCAAACCTCTATCACAGGAGTTCACTGTTCGAGACTGAAATAACAATGTCCACAGGACATCATCTACCTTGCAACTTTTGGACCACTTCTGTCCCGTAACAGGCAGGCTAGTTGCTGAGCTGAGAAACTGTTCAGTGATTTCAAGATGGATATCTCCAACTTTGGCTCAGCAGCCATCGAATGATAACGCAAATTGTCGAGCCACAGTGAGGTTATAACCATCGAATTTCCTAATGAAAGCGAGCCACCCGAGATTTTCCAGGTCGCTATACGCACCATCAAAAATCAACAGTGCTTGACACCCATTGGGCTCGGCCCTTACGACAGGAGCCATGGATTCTGTGCATGGTGGGGTTTGAACCGAACAAAATAAAGCACAGGGTCAAAAAACGATAGGGTGAGATCGGAAGAGCGGTTCAGCAGGAATGCCGAGACCGATCTCGT
>CBVK0100043466.1:14153-34770 GCA_900067695.1 Picea abies | reverse complement strand
TATATATATATATATATATATATAACTCAACAGCTAACAAGTGAATACCATGTCGACGTATTTATTAAAATGAGAACCATTTTATCATTTGAAACAATAGCCATGAACCTTTTCTTTTGAAGATGATTTTTCCTAGCATTTACAATCAAGAAATCAATGCCCAAAGAGGAGTTTTAATTTCCATTTGAAACCACAAATGTTATCAGTTATTAGCATTGGGAATTAAAACCAAAATAATCATCATGCAGGTGATCCGTACTCATCAAAGACAACCATCAACAACATAGAATTTAAGTGACTTGTCCTTCAAAGGGTCTCTTCTAGGTTATTTATTTGAATGGCACTATAGGGAGTCCCACTTATAGTATATATATATAATTTAAAAAAATATTATATATTTGTGTATGCCTTGCAATTCTTTGTAGTGAGGTGATTCTTTGACGATTTTGAGAGTTAATAACTTCTTGTAGTAGTTCCTTCCCACTTATTAGCAACACACTAGGTCAAACTTCTTATTTGGCTTCTTCATCCTGTAAAGGTAACAATACATGGTTGTGTCCATCTTTCTCCATAGAATAAGTGTTCCTTCTACCATCATGAATGGATTATGTATCATACTTCCATGGCCTTCCCAACAAAATATGGAAAACATCCATGGGAATTATATCGCATAATACCTCATCCATGTAGCTACCAATATGAAATTCCACATTTCACTATTGATTTACCAAAATTTGATATCCTTTCTACAACTAGGACACTTTGTAGGGAGTGGGATGCACTGTCCTATTCAATCACAACTTCTCTACCATCTCAATGGAAACCAAATTGTATATGCTACCACTATCAATGAGAACCTTGCAACACTTTCCTCTTGATTTGCATACATTCTTGAACAAAATTTTCCTCTCGACTGGTTCTTTAGCTTCTTTCTCTCACTTGATCAGAAATTCTTCATCAACAATGATTCCCCTACCTCTAGAACCTCTTCTTTTGTGACTACATTCACATTCTCTTATTTGGATTCTACAACATGTGCACTTCTCTGAACTGCTGATTTATTTTCTTGACAGTCCCATGACATATGGCTTGTCCTTCCACATGCATAACATTTTATTTATCTGCCTCTAACTCTGCTTAAGAAAAATATTATGCATCTTGATTATCCTCCTCTTTGTGAATGAATAATTGAGCTTCCTCCATCTTTTGGAGTTTGAAATATTCCTCTACCACTAGATTGTCCTTTGCCTTTTGCTAGAATTCTTCCTCTGCTTTTCTAGCTTTGCTTTATGACCACCTTCTCCTTTTCCTTCAAGGATTCTTGGTAGCCATCTTCAACTATATTCAGGAACAAAATGATAATTTCATCTTGTATCCCATACCTCAAGCCATTGATATATTTGGAAACCTTTTCAACATATTTCTCAATATGACTAGCTCTAATAGTCAACCTGTAAAACTCATTTATGTATTATTTTACTATCATAGCCTTCTGTTTGAGATTCTGGAATTGTCTAAATAAATTCAGCTGGTAATGTTTAGGAATGAACTTAATTTTAAATTTAGCAATCATCTTGTCCTAATTCTTAATCTTGGCTTTTCCCTTTTGATTTTGTTGGGTTGTTATATTCTTTGCAATGAAAGTCTAGTTGAGGTGAATAAAATGACGGTCGAAGTGGAGGTGGATTGATAGCAAGTGATTGAATTCAAGGTGGATTGAAAGAAAGTCCAAGGTCGAGGTTGTTCGACCGGGTAAATTTGAAGTTGAAGGTCGAGGATGCTTGACATGGTAAAGGCATCAAAGACAAGTTGAAGAGGTAAAACAACAAGAGGTTGACAAGCAGGAATGTGGCGACCAACCGAATAATGAATGTGGTGACCAACTAAAAACTGAATGAAGGCCATCTTGTATTCGACTGGTAATCCAAATTATAGTCGACCATAACATAATCTTGATATTCACGTGATTTGTAGCTAATGATGTGCATGGATCTATAATCCTTTTTGGGAGCCATTTATTTAGGTTTTTTCCCATTTTAAAGCCTATAAAGAGGCGTGTTGTACGGATGTAAAGGCTAATCAATGAATCAAAAGATAGCCAATATTTAGAGAATTCTTTAGATGTAGGTTGTTGGTCATGCAGATGTAATCCAGATTGGCTACATGGTTGTTCTTGCACATGAAAGAGGGTATGATATTGATTGTGCCTTAGGTGTTAACCAAGGTTAGACATGTAACCTTTTATTCAGATAGAATAAGAGAATAAGAGAGTAGAAATCTCAAGGAATGTTGGTTTTCCCGGTTTGGGTTTCCAGGATAAAATATCTATGTATTATGTGTTTGGTTTGTCATTTATGTTCTTAATTAACTTCTTCTTCTCTTCTGCTAGGTTTAGTGTGGAAGTGTATCTCATTTCCTAACAAGTGGTTTCAGAGTTGTGTTAAGATTTGGAAGTTGTATCATATCTTGATTTACCAATATTGGATTTGAAAGCTAAACCCTAGGTATAGTAAGAGTTGTAAGTCATAAATTGTGTTAAAGATAATGTTAAAGAATTGCAAGCAGTTCGAGAATAGAGATAGAAAAATTCAATGGCCATAATTTTGAGCTTTGGAAGATTAAAATGAAAGATCTTCTTGTAGATCGAGAACAATGGACAGAGGTTTGTCCAGGTACCCAACCGACAGGTATGTCGATGGAAGAACGGGAGAAACTTGAAAGAAGAGAAATAAGTATGATTTGACTTTGTCTTGCAGATTCGGTACTACTAAATGTCTTAGGTGAAGATTCGGCCAACAAACTGTGGGACAAGCTAGGAAGCTTATACCAGTCAAAATGTATGGTAAATAATTTTTTTCTGAGAAATAAATTGTATCTTATGAGAATGAGTGATGCAAGTTCAGTGATTGAACATTTAAATTTGTTTAATACCATTTTAAACCAATTATCTTTTGTGGATATTAAAATCACTAAGGAGGAGAAGTGTATAAGCCTATTATGTTCTTTTTTTCAGACTCCTGGGATATCTTAGTCGTGGCTATAGGGAGTAATACAACCACACTAGTGCTAAAAGATGTGGTTTCTTCTCTACTGTCAGAAGAAATGAGAATAAATAACACAGAAGGATCAACCAAAGATGCTTTAGTGGTGAGAGGTTGAACAATTAAAATAGATAAAGGAAAATTCTCTAGTAGAAATTCTAAGTCGATGGGGAGATCCAAATCCCCGGCTCATTCGACAAGAAGATGTTGGAAATGAGGTAAATATGGGCATTACAAAAGGACTGTAAGTCGAGGGTGATGGAATTCATTATAGGATCCGATGAGAAGGAATCAACCAACGAAAAGACAACCATCAATAAGGGAGGTAATATTTACCTGGCTACGACTAGTACACAATTAGATCAAGGTGTTTGGTTGATCGACTCAAGAGAATACTATCATATGACACCACAAAGAGAATGGTTTTGTGAGTATGAACGATATGATGGAGGTGATGTGTTCTTGGGGGATGACTCGACAACCAAAATTGTTGGATGAGGAACAGTTCGACTAATACTGTAGGATGGGAGAAAAAGAACCGTTCCAGGTGTGCTACACATTTTGGGTTTGGAAATAAACCTTATATTTTTTCGTAAGATGAGTGATGATGGAGTGCACACTATGTTTTAGAAGGATTCATGAAACATGGTCAGAGGTGCGATGGTATTAATGAAAGGAGTTCATATTGGAACCCTATAAAATTTGTTACAGTATTTCGACTCAACTGGATGAAACAACATCATTTCTCCCAAAGTAGACTCAAATTCGAATCAACTTGACTCAGCTCAGGTTGAGTCGATACAAATTGACTCGAAAATACATGATAATGTTGACCCGACCATGATATGGCACGAGAGGATGGAAAACATTGGAGAAAAATGACTTTGAGCTATGCACAACAAGGTATGTTTGAAGGTTTTCTTGAATGTGGTTTAGAAGTCAATTTTTATGAACATAGCATATATGGAAAACAAAGTCAGGTGAGGTTCCCATCTGGAGAGACAAGGGAAAATATGATTCTAGAATTGGTGCATAGTGATGTGTTTGGTGAAGGATCAGATCCTGTCACTGAGAGGGGGGGGTGAATCAGTGACTCAATAACTTGTCAATTTTTCTTTTGCTAATGCAAACAAAAAATTTAACACAATATTTATCGTGGAACACAATTGGGAAAACCACAAACACTTTTCTATTAACTACAAAATTTTGTTTTACATGTTACATAGACGGAAGATGTTCTTCCTTTTAGATCAGCACCAACTGATCAGGATTCACCCACACCCTTGTTCACCAGAATCAGTTGGTAGGAGACTTCAACCTCCTGTTTAGTTAGCAACAACTGACAAGGAAGCACCAACTCCCCTGCAGGCACCAACCTACCCTTGCACCAACCAACCACCCTTATTTTTTGAATTTGGAAAACTTATGTATCATGTATTCACTGCATCTCTCTCTGCTTATGTGATTTAATATATCTTCTTATTTGGAATGAAGAGACATTGTATTCTCACCATTCTTTCTCATTTATATAATCTTCAAAACGATGTGATTTATAATGCATTGTGTCATTTCGTTTGGACCATCACACCTCTTCATTTAACTTAACCATGGTCACTGCAACTACTGCAAAAATCGAGTTCTGCTGAGGCGCTTCCTTCAAACCATTACATATGACCAACAACACAAAACCACAGGCTTATCAACTTAAGCGATGCATTATATTTTTCCTTTATTTCTCTTATTCCATATGACCACAGGCGGTGACCAGGCGCTAGGCCAAGCGAGTTCTTGATCACTTATCAGAATCAACAATAACATTTTAATCTCCCAATGAGATGGACGACTATCGACACTTCGGGACTTCATCCTTCGTGAATTCCAACCTTTTTACAAATATCCCAATGAGTTGGATGAATGTTGGCACTTTGGGACTTCATCCTTCATGACTTCCATCCTTTTTACAAATCTCCCAATGAGTTGGATGACTGTAGGCACTTCGGAACTTCATCCCACATGACTTGCAGCCTCTTTAAAAATCTACCGATGAGTTGGATGACTTTCGGTACTTCGGGACTTCAGCTATTCCACTTAGGATATCCTTCCACTATACTTGATCAATGGTCGAGAACACTCCAAAAGTGTCCTTCAGATCGGATGACTCATGTCCACTTCGGGACTTCGGCTTTCGGGAATTCAAGTAATTCGATTTCTCCACTTTCCAGTTCTTCTGAAGTGAGATTCCCCTAAGTGTAACCTCCTCCCAACTTTTAACCCAAAATGAATGTTGTTCATTGATCATGATTTTAGATCAATGATTAGATCTGTCTACGATGTTGCTTTGCCTTGGTTTAAATCCAATGGCTCTTCTTCTTTGCTTATCCTATCCTTCCACTTTAAAGTGATCCAATGACTATCAAGAATTCAGGTATTCAAGATCTCATCCCTTTGGCCTTTCTTATTCTATCCTTCCACTTAAAGTGATCCAAAGACTATCAAGAATTTGAGTATTTGAGATCGCATCCCTTTTTCCTTGCTTATACTATCCTTCCACTTAAAGTGATCCAACGACTACTAAGAATTTGAGTATTCGAAATCTCCACCCTTTTTCTTTGCTTATCCTATCCTTCCACTCAAGTTGATCCATCGGTCGAGAATGGTCCCAGAGTAGATGAACGATCAAGGATGATTGTGGGGTCCCAACTAGAATGACGTTTAAAACTATCATTGAGCTTCACAATGGAAAACTTCTCATTGGTAGTGGAATTGATGCCAACCGTAGATCTATTTGGCAGGTGATGATCAACAGTCTAGACTAATTGTGGGATTGGAATTAGTGCATTGTTTAATTCTTCCTTCATGCTCCCCAATCAGTCCATGCCCTTGATTTGCGCTTGCATATCCCACGGTCATGACTTAATATGATCGTTTGGTGGATCAACCATAGTCGTTGATCTTTGAATCTATAATATCTGATGGTCTAGAATAATTGTGGGATTGGAAATAACATGTTGTTTAATTATCCTTTCTCTCTCTGCAATCTATCCCTGTCATTGATTTGAGACTTTTGTATCAATGGTCTTTATTTGATATGATCGTTGAATAGTCCTCCAACGATCCTTCTCTTATAATCTGACAGTCTAGACTGATTGCAGGATTGGGAATAACATATTTTTTAATTCTCCTTTTTCTCTTCGCAATCCATCCTTGCCGTTGATTTGGCTCTTGTGTATCCAATGGTCCTAACTTGATCTGATCATGTTTCTACCATGCACTTTCCCTTCTAAGTTTCACCACGTCATCTCTTCTAATATTTGATCTTCATTCGCTCACCCTCCTGAGATTTAATCTCTGCATATTGTCCTACTTTTTGACATCAATGAAACTATGTCCAACAATATCCCCCTTTTTCATTGATGGCAACACACTAACTTCATACAATCTCCCCCTGTGATGATTCTTCTCTCCTCTGAAGTTACTCTCCCCCTTTGACATCAATGGAAAATGGTTTCTTCCCCTATGGTAAAGCTCTGTCTGTCTGTATACTTCTGACCATAATCTGAACTCAGGTAACTTCTCCTGCAATCATACTTTTTTTGTCAAAACTAAATGACTCCTTCTGACTTTGATCATTGTCTCCCCCTGAATTGGTGCCAATTGATGCATTGTTTTCTTGAGAGATTAGATTGGAAGAGGGATTTCTCCCAATATTTTCCTGAGATATTCAAATACATATCTTCTTCGGGGTTTTGTTAAAATATCTTCCACCTGTTCTTGTGTTGGGACATATTTCAATTTATTGTTCTTATTTTCAGCCTGATCTCTTAGATAGTGGTATTTTATGGGAATGTGTTTTGATTTGGAGTGCTGGAAAGGGTACTTGGAGAGACTTGTAGTGCTTGTATTATCAAAGCAGATAGTAGTAGGTTCTTCAAATACCAAGTTTATGTCTTGTAAGGTTTGTTTCATCCATTCCACTTGTGTGCAACATTCTGTTTCTTCAATATACTCAGCTTTAGTTCTAGATAGAGAAATTAAGGATTGTTTCTTGCTTATCCAAGCTACCAATGATTATCCCAAAAACAATCCTCCTCCACTTGTACTTTTTTTTTCATCTACACAACCTGCCCAATATGCATCTGAATAGGATTTTAAAGTGAATGAATCCTTTCTAGGGTACCACAAACCAAGATCTATGGTTCCTTTCAAATACCTAAATATTCTTATCACATCTTGAACATGACTCTCTTTTGGTGCTTCTTGGAATCTAGCCACCATCCCAACAACTTGATTGACATCAGGCCTGGAAGCTGTTACATAAAGTAAACTCCCAATCATTGATCTATAGTGTTTTGGATCTACAGATTTGGACTCATCTTCCTTGCTTAGTTTGCATCCAACTGTCATAGGTGTACTAACAGGTTTTCAATCCTCTAACTGGAATTTCCTAAGCATATCTTTAACATACTTAGATTGATGGATAAATAATCCTCTTTTGGATTGTATTATTTGTAACCCAAGAAAGAAATCCAGTTCACCAAGAAAGGACATTTCAAATTCTTGTTGCATCCTTCTAGCAAAGTCCTTACTCATTTTTTCGTCATCACTACCAAAGATAATATCATCAACATATACTTCCACAATAATCATGTTATTACCAACAATTTTACAATAAAGATTGATGTCTGTTGATCCTCTTTTGAGGCCTTGTTTTTATAAATAAGAATCTAGCCTTGCATACCATGGTCTGGGTGCTTGTCTTAGCCCATAGAGTGCTTTCTTTAGTTTACAGACATAGTCTCCTTTATTAGTTAATTTAAATCCTTCTAGTTTCTTAACATAGACTTCCTCTTCTAAGTTTCCATTGAGAAATGTTGACTTGACATCCATTTGGTATACTTTAAATTTTTTGTAGCTGGAGAAAGCTAAGAACATCCTAATTGCCTCTAATATGGCCACAGGTGAAAATGTTTCTTCATAGTTTACTCCTTCAACCTGAGCATAACCTTTACATACCAATATGGCTTTGTTCCTGATTACTTGTCCATTCTCATTCATTTTGTTTTTATACACCCATTTAGTTCCAATGACATTTTTATTTTTTGGTCTTGGAACTAGTTCCCAAGTTTGATTTTTTTCAATCTGGTCCAATTATTCATTCATAGAATTGACCCAATTCTCATCTTTACATGCCTCTTTGATTGAGTTGGGCTCAATATGTGAAAAAGTGTTATTTCTGTCTGATACAACAATTGTCTTCTTGTGTGCACTCCATCGCTTTTATTTCCAATAATCAATTCTTCAGGATGATTCTTTTGAGTCATTCTTGAGGGTTTCTTTATGTCTCTTCTTAGGGATTCTTCTCTTAACTCTTCTTCTCAAACATATTCCTTGTCTTCAATAGTATCCATATCATCCTCTTCCCTTTCTTGTTTATTCTCTTCTACTTCTTCTACTTGTGTACCAACTGAATCATCATCATCTTCATATTCACTATCAAGTATAGTCTCTTGATGTTTGATCCTTATCATTTTTAAAGCATCCACCTTGACATCCTCACTCTCAAGAATCTTATGTAATCTAATATTGTAGTATCTGTACTCTTTCTTGTTAGAATCATATGCAAGAAAGATACCTTCATCAGTTCTAGCATCAAATTTTCCAAGATTCTCATTGAGCTTTTTGATGTAGCACTTACTTCCAAAGACATTGAAGTATTTTACCGAAGGAGATCTTCCAAACCATAGTTCATAATGAGTCTTATTACTATTAATCCTAAGATGACCTCTGTTCAATATTGTGCTTAGAGCTTCCATCCAATATCCATAAGAAAATTTTTCTTCATTGAGCATAGTCCAGCCTCTTGAACTATTCTATTCCTTCTCTCAGCAATCCCATTTCACTGAGGTGTTCTGAAAGTAGAGAATTGTCTTTTCATTCCATGAGTTTCACATAAGAGATCAAACTATTTTGAGGTGAACTCACCACCATTTTCTGATCTAAGACATTTGATTTTTGTCTCTTCATTTTCAACAAGGGTTTTAAGAGATTTGAATTTGTTAAGTGCTTCTGATTTTTCCTTGAGAAAACATACCCAACCCCTTCTAGTAAAATTATCAATGAACAACATAAAGTAGGACTCTCATTGCAAACTCTTGGTCCTTGTAGGTCCACAAAGGTCTATGTGAACAAGCTCTAAAGGTTTTGAGTTTGAGTATTCTTTTGTTTTGAACCTTATTCTAGTTTGCTTCCCTAGCTGACAGTGTCTACACATAGGAATTGAGGGCTTTATGATATTTGGAAATTTTCTTATTGCGCCAAGGTTGTTGACTTTCACTAAATTGTAAAAGTTAATGTGCCCCAAGCTTCTATTCCATAGGAAACTTTCATATACTAAATTTATATGACACTCCTCATTAAATTTTGTATTTAGTATATATACATTCTTGGGAGTTCTAATAGTAGTACAAACCAATCTTCCTGAGTCCTCTCTCCTAATATCACATTTCTGGGAATCAAAGATGCGGAAGTTCCCCTGATCACAGGTTTGGCTGACACTTAATAGGCTAGGTTTCCATTTTTCAACAAGCAACACATTCTTGGCTTTGTCTTTTCCCAAACTCATAATACCTTTCTAAAGTATGTTACCTGAAGCATTGTCACCAAATGTAACTTTACCCTTTTGCTTCTTTAAGTTATAAAACTTGTCCTTGTTTTTTGTCATATGTTTTGAGCACCCACTGTCAACATACCATAGATCTTATTTATCTTGGGAATTTAAGGCAATAAGACATTCCTCCATTGATGTTTTTTTCTTTCCAAAGCTTATTTTTCTCTCTAATGAACTTTGGTTTTTCTGAGACTTCCATTAATTTGCAATTACTACATTTATGTCCATAATTATGACATCTAAAGAATTTTGGGTTCCCTTCTTGTAGAGGTGCATAGGAGTTATAGTTTTTTCTTTTAACTTAATTAAATGTTTGGTTATTTTTAAGGTTATAGTTCTTAACCCACAATTTTTTCCTTCCATATGATCTACAATTCATAGCTTTGTGTCTGAAATTAGAGAATGCAAAGAAATAACCAACAAAAATGTGAGGATGCCTATTTTGATAAACCTTTTTTAGAGTTGTCTTATATTCCTTCTTGATGGATGGAAGTAGTTCTTTGGAGTTCTGATCATTACTTGTCCTTTCTTCATCTTTCTTCTTGAATGTACTAACGAGAGCAGCTGCATAAGATTTTGAGTTAAATTGGTTTTATTCTTGAGAATAACCTACTCCAATTTTTTTACTTCAATCCCTTTGTGTGGTAATAATCTTATATAAGATTTTAGAGTTATTTTCATAGCTTGTTTGAGTAATTTTCGTATCAATTTTTTTTCTTAGGTGAACTAATTTTGCCTCCATTCTTTCACAGATTATTTGTTTCTCTTTAAGAGACTTCTCCAAACTTTCTTCCATCCTCTTTGCTTCTAGGATTTGGTTTTTCAAGTTGATCATGAGTTTTTCCATCTCTTTTTCTTTCTGTTCATGTTTTTCCTTTTGTTCAACTACAATACTTTTCAATTGTCTATATCTGGTTTTGTATTTTCTTAATTCATCCAAGGCACTGAGAATTTCTTCTTCCATATTAACCTCTGCTTCATCTTCTGACTCTTCCTCATGCTCAATTTCTTCCATCTCATTAGGTTATTCAATACCTAGAAAAAGGACTTCATCATCATCACTGTCACTAGATTCTGATGAACTGTTGTTTTCTTCTTTTGAGTAAAAAATATGTTTCCCTTTGTAAAACCCTTTTTTGTAGTTGGGTTTTTCCTTCTTCTTGTATTGTTTTTTTTTTGTCTTCTTCATCTTCAGGGTCCTCCTTGGGATAGGGGCACTTGTCTGCAAAGTGGCCAACCTTGCCACAATTAAAAAATTTGAAAGGCAACTTTCCTTTGTACTTCCCTGATCCTTTCTAAAGTTTTTTAATAAAATTGGATTCTTCTACATCAGATTCTTCATGATGGATGGGTTGAGGTTTTTGATTTTGATTTTTTGTTTTCTTGAAAACCTTGAATGTTGCCTCTCCTTTTGGAAGGTTCTCATGTCCTAATATTAACTCATAGGCTGTGAGGATTCCATAGAATTCATCCATGGTGAGCTTATCTAGATTTTCTCGATCTTCAAGAGTGGATACTTTAGGATTGTATAGAATAGGTAGTGTTCTTAGTATTTTTTCAACTAGCTCATTTTTTGACACTTATACTCCCAAACTTCTGATTGAATTAATAATATTATCAACTCTTTCGAAGAACTCTGATATATTTTCTTCATCCTTTATTTTTAGACCTTCATATTGTACTTTCAGAGTCTAAAGTTTGGCCCTGTTTACCTTGGAATCTACTACATATATAGTTTCCAATTGATCCTAGAGTTGTTTTGCATTATTACATCTTAGTACTTTAGCAAGGATTTTCTTACTCAGTCTAGCTTGTAGTGTGTCTAAAGCCTTTGCATTTTCCCAAAAACTTTTCTTGTCTTCTGCTTCTATGGGAGTGGTTTTTGGAACTTCATATCCATTTTCAACTAATGTTCATACTTCTAGTTCAATGGACATCAGATAAATTGTCATTATAACACTCCAGAATACATAGTCTTCACCATCAAATAGGGGGAATTTTCATGATATCTTTGACTGTTGATCCATTCTGATGTATTTTTCTCTTCAAGTGATTTAAACCTTTATTGAAGAGACCCGCTCTGATACAAATTGAAGGATCAGATCTTATCAATGAGCGGGGGGGGTGAATCAATGACTCAATAAATTATCAAATTTTCTTTTTTTAATGCAAACAAAAATTTTAACACAATATTTATCGTGGAACCCAATTGGGAAAACCACAAACACTTTTCTATTAACTGCAAAATTTTGTTTTACATGTTACATAGATGGAAGATGTTCTTCCTTTTATATCATCACCAACTGATCAGGATGCACCCACACCCTTTTTCACCAACACCAACTGGTAGGAGGTTCAAACTCCTCTTTAGTCAGCTACAACTGACAAGGAAGCACCAACTCCCCTCCAAGCACCAACTTTACCTTGCACCACCCAACCAACCTTATTTTCTGAATCTGGAAAACTTTTGTATCATGTCTTCACTGCATCTCTCTCTCTGCTTCTATGATTTAATATATCTTCTGATTCAGACTGCAGAGACACTGTATTCTCACCATTCTTTCTCATTTATATAATCTTCAAAACTACGTGAGTTATAACACATTGTTTCCTTTCATTTGGACCATCACACCTCTTCATTTAACTTAACCATGTTCACTGAAACTACTGCAAAATTTGAGTTCTGTTGAGGCGCTGCATTACATATGACCAACAATGAAAAACCATGGGATTATCAACTTAATCGATGTATTATATTTTTACTTTATTTCTCTTATTCCATATGACCACAGGCGATGACCAGGGACTAGGACAAGCGAGTTCTTGATCCCTTATCATAATCAATGGTCACATTTTAATATCTCAATGAGATGGGCGACTATCAACACTTTGGGACTTCATCCTTCATGACTTCCATCCTTTTCACAAATATCCCAATGAGTTGGACAACTGTCGGTACTTCAGGACTTCATCCTTCGTGACTTCCAACCATTTTACAAATCTCCTGATGAGTTGGACGACTATCGACACTTCGGGACTTCATCCCACATGACTTGAAGCCTCTTTACAAATATATCGATGAGTTGGATGACTGTCGGTACTTTGGGACTTTGGCTATTCCACTTACGTTATCCTTCCATTGTACTTGATCAATGGTCGAGAATTCTCCCGAAGTGTCCTTCAGAACAGATGAATCATGTCCACTTTAGAACTTCGGCCTTCGATACTTTGGGTAATTTGATTTCTCCACTTCCCAGTTCTTTTGAAGTGAGATTCCCCGAAGTGTAACCTCCTCACAAATTTTAACCTAAAATGAATGTTGTTTGTTGATCATGATTTTAGATCGATGACTCAATCTATTTGCGATGCTGCTTTGCCTTGGTTTAAATCCAACGACTCTTCTTCTTTTCTTATCCTATCCCTCCACTTTAAAGTGATCCAACGACTATCAAGAATTTGGGTATTCGAGATATCAACCCTTTTTCCTTGCTTATCCTATCCTTCCACTTAAACTGATCCAACGACTATCGGGAATTTGAGTATTCGAGATCTCAACTCTTTTTCCTTGATTATTCTATCCTTCCACTTAAAGCGATCCAATAGCTATCAGGAATTCAAGTATTCGAAATCTCATCCCTTTTGACTTGCTTATCCTATCCTTCCACTCAAATTGATCCATTGGCCGAGAATGGTCCCAAAGTAGATCAGTGAACAAGGATTATTGTGGGGTCCCAAATAACATGAAGCTTAAAACTATCGTCAAGCTTTGCAATGAAAAACTGCTCGTTGGTAGTGGAACTGATGCCAACCGTATATCTATTTGGTGGGTGGTGATCGACGGTCTAGACTAATTGTGGGATTGGAATTAGTGCATTATTTAATTCTTCCTTCGTTCTCCACAATCAATCCCTGCCCTTGATCTACACTTGCATATCTGATAGTCGGGACTTAATCTGATCATTTGGTGGATCAACCATACTCGTCGATCTTTGAATCTATAAGATATGATGGTCTAGAATAATTGTAGGATTGGAAATAACACATTGTTTAATTCTCTTTTCTCTCTCCGCAATCTATCCCTATCATTGATTTGGCACTTGTGTATCAATGATCCTGATTTGATCTGATCATTGACTAGTCCTCCAATGCTCCTTCTCTTGTAATCTGACGGTCTAGACTGATTGTGGGATTGGTAATAACATGTGTTTTAATTCTCCTTTTTCTCTCTTCAATCCATCCTTGATGTTGATCTGGTGCTTGCATATCCAACGGTCCTGACTTGATTTGATCATGTTTCTACAATGCACTTTCCCTTCTAAGTTTCATCATGTCATCTCTTCTAAGATTTTATCTTCATTCACTAACCCTATTGAGATTTAATCTCTTCATACCATCCTACTATTTGACATCAATGACAACACATTAATGACACTATGTCCAACATTTGTCCTGGTTACAGTGCCTTCACTTGTTGGATATCTGTATTATGTATCCTTCATAGATGATTTTTCCATTAAGACATGGATATATCTCTTGAGGAAGAAATCAAAGGTTTTCGAAAAATTTAAAGAGTTTGAAGATCTTGTAGAAAACTAGACATATAAGAATATTAAGGTGTTGAGAACCAACAACGATGGTGAATTATGTGGAAAATAATTTTATCATTTATGTAAGCAGTGTGGCCTAGAATGAAAAAATACCACACCATATACCCCACAAAAAAATGGAGTTTCTGAGAAAATGAATAGAAAGTTGATGGACAAGGAAAGGATCATGCTTAGTGGTGTTGGGCTCGCATAAGAATTTTGGGTGGTGGTAGTCAACACTACAAAATATATGGTGAATATGTCTCCTTCGTTGGTGCTAGTAGACATGAATCCACATGAGGTATGGTTGGGTAAGAATCCTTCGGTTTCACATCTCAAAGTATTTGGCTATGATGCATTTTTGCATGTTCCCAAGGAAAAGAGGATCAAGATGGACAAGAAGGTAGTCAAATGTATTTTCATTGGATACAAAGAAGGAATGAAATGATATAAGCTCTAGGATCTTGCATCAAGGAAAAAAGCATATATTTGAGATATGATATTCATAGAAGTTGGAAGTAAGTCCGAGCCTGAGGAAATTGTTCAAATCGAGAATAATCTTGAGACAATGCGGTTTGAACCGAGAAATGAAGATGATGATTCAGATGAGTCTACTGAATATGAGGAAAAGGTGGAACAAAAGACTTTGATAGTAAGGAGGTCAGAAAGAGTAAGAAAACCAGTCGAAAGGTATAGTCTGCTTGACTTTCATTCCACATTCATGTTAACTTCCATTGACAATGAGCCCAATTCAGTCAGTGAGGCAGTTGACTCAACAGAGGGTAAACTCTGGAAGGACACCATGGTCGAAGAGATGGAATCCTTGCACAAGAATGAGACATGGGACCTATTCAAGTTTCCTAGAGGAAGAAAGCCCTTCGGTAGAAAATGGGTATTCAAGAAGAAGATAAATTTTGTAGGACAAGTCGAGAAGTTCAAAGCTCAACTGGTAGTGAAAGGATATAACCAAGTTGAGGGAGTCAAATTCGGTGAGATTTTGTCCCCTATTGCAAAATTAACTTCCATTAGAGTACTAATGTCTCTAGCTATGACATTTGATCTAGAAATAGAATAGATGGATGTGAAGACAACGTTCCTACATGGGAACCTAGAAGAGGAAATCTACTTGAAACACCCTAAAGGAGTTGTAGTAAAGGGAAAGAAATATTTGGTGTGAAAACTAAACAGATCTCTTTATGGTGTAAAGCAATCACCAAGGATGTGGTACCATAAGTTTGACACATACATCCTTAGTTTGTGATTTGTGAGAAGCAAATATGATCACTGCATATATTCCAAAAAAGAAGGCAGGTGTTTCATATATGTAGCTTTGTATGTTGATGACATGTTGCTGATTGGAAACAACATGGACACAATAAAGGAGGTGAAGAAGAATATATCCTCCAAGTTCGATGTGAAGGATCTTAATGTAGCTAACTTCATTCTGGGAATGAATATTAAGAGAGATCGAGCCACTAGAAATCTCTGGTTGAATCAAATGAAGTATATTGAAACGATTATGAAACATTTCAACATGTAGGATTGAAAACCGATGAAGGTGCCAATTCTTATGGGATCAAGGCTAACTGTTGAACAAAGTCCAAAGACATAGGAATAAATAGAGGACATGGCATGTGTTCCCTATGCAAGTGATGTTGGTAGTCTAATGTATTCAATGGTCTGCACTCGACCATACATTTCCCATGCAGTGGGAGTGTTGAGAAGGTACATGTCGACACTAGGGAGGGAGCACTGGACAAATGTCAAGAGAGTATTCAAGTATTTGTGTGGCATGAAGGACTATTCTATATGCTACCAAGGAAGGCCTAGAGGTGATAGTGGTAAATTAAATGCACATGGCTTTGTCAACACCGACTAGGCTGGAGATTTGGATTGACAGAGGTCGACCAACATATAGGTATTCAAGATGTTCAGTGGAGAAATAAGATGGATGAGTAAGCGACAGGTGACTGTATCATTTTCAAAAACAATAGTTGAATACATTGCATCTACTCATGGAAGAAAAGAAGCAGTATGGCTGCAAAGGTTGTATTCATGAATAAGGTTTGAGAAGAAAGATATGAAGATAAGTTGTGTCATTCAAAGTGCAATATTTATGGTAAAGAACCTTGCTTATCATTCGAAGACTAAGCACATTGATTTACATTACCATTTTGTGAGAGACATGGTGGAAAGTAACAAGGTGTTGCTGGAGAAAGTAGACACGTTGGAAAACATAGTAAACACGTTAACCAAGTATGTGAGTGTTGTGAAGTTATCTTGGTGTAGAGAGGCAATGGAAATTTCCGCCATGGGTCTGTGAACTAAGGTTAAGGAATCTTCTCATTTTAAAAAAGAAGACAACAAGTGGGATAATGTTAGGTTATTATATTCTTTGTAGTGAAATTCTAGTTGAGGTGGATCGACTCACGGTTGAAGTCGAGGTGGATCGAAAATAGGTTGAATTCGAGGTGGATCCACATCAATCCAAAGGTTGAGGTTAGTCGACCAGGAAAATTCAAATTCTAAGGTTGAGGTGGTTTGACATGTTAAAGGAATCAACAACAAGTCAAAGAGGTCAAAAGGCGTGCATGTGGTGACCGATTGGAAGTCAACTAGTAATCCGACTTGGAGTCGACTGTAATAGAATCCTGAGATTCATGGGATTTGTAGCCAATGCTATACATGGATATGTAACCATTTTTGGGTGCCATGTATTTAGGGTTTTGCCTATTGTAAATCCTATAAAGAGACATGTTGTAAAGACATAAAGTATAATCAATGATTGTAACATAGCCAATCTTTAGATAAATTTTTAGATGTAGGTTGTTGATCATGCAGATGTCAGCCAGATTGGCTATAGGGTTGTTCTTGTGCAGGAAAGAGGGTATGATGTCAATTTTATCTTAGGTGTGGACCGAGGTTAGACATGTAACTTTTTATTCAGGTTAAATAAGACAACAAGAGAGTAGAACGCTCAAGGAATGCTAGTTTTCCTAGTTTGGGTTTCCAGGGTAAAATATCTGTGTACTATACGATTGATTTTTCATTTACATTCTTGATTAAATTATTCTTCTCTTCTGGTATGTTTTGTGTGGAAGTGAATATCGTTTCCTAACATGTTTTTGTCTTCTTGAAATTCATACCACCCTAGAGTTTCATGACCTTTTAGCCTTGCCAATACATACTTTACCTTCTTCCCTTCATTTACATCCTCATAATCAAAATATTTATCCAGAGCATTAATCCAGACAATAATTTCCTCAACATTCATGTTTCCTTCATACATTGCTACCTCTAACTTTGGTCTAGCACCAACCTTTGTGAAAACCATTATCAATTTCTCTTTTGCTATTTCCTCTTCTTCCTCTTCCTCATAGGTTGTTGTCTCTTCACTTTCACTGACATATCCTATGTCAGGATCCCTCTTCATGGAAGTCTCCATGTCATTCATCCTTGCTTAGATTTTCCTCACCTCCTGTTGCAATTTTTCATTTTCAACTGGTCTTCCTTGACCTTGTATTTTGTGTGACATCTTCTCCTTCTTCATGAGCACATGCATTGATGATATCTTCACTCTGATGCCAAAATTGATGACAACTAGCTAAAATTTCTCCTTGAACAGAGCCCAAAAATATATCTCAGCAGCCTTAGCTTCTTCTCACTGTACACAACCCTTCAATTCATGTCCCGGATCCTTGGACTAGTATGCAATTGAAATTTTGGGTTGAAATTCCCAAGTGGCAGTGTTATTGGGGTAGTTTCCAAGTGTTGTCGGGGTCGATTGCTATGATGATATCAGAATGAGGTGCTTCAATGAGTTGTACTTTAGTACTTTGAATGTATCATAGTACCGGGTTCGATCTACTGCCAATTTGGACCATTGAACCTCCTCTCCCATGGGTGGTTCATATTCATCATCGAAGTTCTATTGTCGAGGTGTTGGATTGATGGAAGCTCACCTATCCTCTAATGGTCAAGTCCAAACAAAGGCTCATCGAAGTATTGCGATAAGAGGGAGCTCTAATAGACATAGTCTAACACAGGTAGATCTAGTGAGGCTCTGCTTCATATCTAATCTCTATCGTCGATTTGTATTAAAGAAAAACCCATAGGATTGACAATGATGATTTTGAAACTGTTCACAGTTACCTGCAAACAAAAATTCTTTCTACTAAACCAAACAATTCATGCACAAAGTTTGAAAAAAATGTGAAGGAAGCTTAATTTCACACAATTTGATCTTTATTTCAAATATTGAAGGATTAAATTTACAACAGGAATGCTTTGTTTCTTCTTGGTCTCTCTGACCTCTGCAAAAATGCACACACTCACAATATTTCACACTTTCCAACCTTTTCACATCATGTTACAATACATTTTAAATTCTAATGATGCTCGAATAACTCAAAATAAAAATTGAGCTATCCTAGCAAAACCTCTAGCTTAAAATTCCTGATCCTCAAATTTAGCAACAACTCAACACCTATCAAAACTACTCAATCTAGAATATATTCTAGAAATATCCATCTAATTATTTCAATAAACAATAAAATAAATGAAACCAACTTACTTTAGTAAAATTTTGTGACTCTTGGGTCAATCTCAAAATTTACTACCAGATGCTCCTGCATCACAAACAATTCTCTATTTTTAGAAATTTGTTGAGCAGTTATAGGAGATAACTTGTATAGTTGGCATTGACCCAGGTAAGAGATAAGATCTAATTCAATTGAGTAGTTTTATTCTGTAGGTTTATATGTATGCTAAGGAGAATAATCAAGAGGGTGGAGCCAGGGAAATATAAGTGCTCAAATGTAGTGTCGATCAGGCCAATAAAGGAAATAAGTATTTCTAAATTCTCTGTATAACATTTTATTAATGCAGTCAAAGAATTTTGTGTGAAAATGATTGAGTATATAATTGGACTCAAGATATGTCTGTTAACCTCTAAAAACTTATGTGCATTCTGGTATGAGTTCATTCTATTTGTGTAAATGTGCTAGCACATGAAAAGTAAGTACACACATGGTTATTAATGGATGAATAATCAAGGGATTTGTATGGAATGAGTTTATTTTACTATCCTCATTTTTGATTGATCTCTAAATTTATATCAAAGTGTTTTTCCATTTATTAAGAAATCAATTTCAATATTGTTGTGGAGTAAATGAAAATGAGTGCAACTATGGATTCATAAGATATTCCTAGCTAAGAAAAAATGAATGGTAATGCATCCATTTGTGAAACATAAAGTGATTACATTAGCGTGGAATACAACAATCCCTGCATCAAGATTTCAAATCGATGATGATTGTGTCTTTTGTATCGATGGAGATAGTGTCCATGGAATTTGATGGAGAACACCCAGTTTGAATTTGTTAATAATTGGGACATTGGTGAGTGCACCTAGTTGGAATGTTATTGTTGCAAACCTGTAGCATGATATTTTTTTCAGTATGGAAATCAAACTCATAACTTGATGTAAAGGTACAATTTTTTACACTTGGAACATAAATATATGTGGATGACACAACATAAAAGAAGAAAAATGGGGGAGACAATGAAATCTCTAATGGACATAGTTGTTTTGCAAATAAAATATGAATACTCTATTTTACGCATTATGAATGCATATGAGAATGTGAAACATTGAGAATTGGTGTGAAATCAAGGGTAATGTGTTGTCCTTGGAATCAAATTGAAATTCAAGAATTCAGATTCTTTTTTTTGAATGATTTCCATATAATTTGACCTTGAAAGAAGGTTGCAGGTGAATTGTTTGTGATGGTTCGATCTAACCAGACTTTGATGGACAAGTTTTCAAGAAAAGGAATACAAAGTTTTTTTTTCGAGCATATGTGAATGCTCATCAACTGGAAGGGAGATTCTGGTCCGAGGTTGCCGAAGTTAACTTAAGCCGTTTAAAGTAACTCACACTGACGAGTTTAACAACTTCATTAGTCGATAAAGGGATATAATCTAAACTATGAAAATAAAATAACTAATTATTTATTAACAGAGATCTAATATATACATTCACTAATCACATTCTTTATATACAAAGTATACAAATAAACAAGTGCAATATTTACGAGAAACATTGGAAACTAAGGTTGTACAAGAGAACCAAATCTCAGGAAAAATGTAAATAGATCTAGAACATAATATTAATCTAATTTTCACTTTGAAACTAAAAGAGAAAATAAATGAATGTAAATGATAATGTTTTCACTTAAATAGAAAAAATATTTAAGCTTAAATGTTAATTTACATTCACAAAAAAATATAAATCAAAAAAAAAAAAAAAATTGCTAACCTAT
>CBVK0100043466.1:0-14148 GCA_900067695.1 Picea abies | reverse complement strand
AAAAAAAAAAAAAAAATTGCTAACCTATTGTTGGCCAATATTTAAAGAAAAATTTTTCTTGTGCCTTCTTGTACAAAGTTTCTCCAACAACCTATTTTTTAAGAGAAATCTATGGCAGAAGGTTGTGAAATTCCAAGATTATGAAAGTTCCCGAAGAAAGTCACTTCAATTGACAATTAAAATTTCACTTATGATGCAGATTTTTTTTTTTTAAATCCGATCCTTTATGGAGATATGATAGACCATTGACAATAAGAAAACAATTTCAATTGAACAATTAAGTCATTTCAAATTCAAAGTATATGAATAAACTCAATATAATTTAATATTTGTATCAAAATGATACAATCACAAGGACCTAAACAATTTGGGACAATGAACTATTAAAAGTTGACAAAATTAATATATATAGATGATAACAATTAACAATGTATTGAAAAATAGACTAAAGAGGAGTTTTAACCAATCCATGATTAACCACTAGAATAATATGAACCATAATGACATATATTATAATGAAAACAAAACCATTAGACTCACAGGGGGAAAAGCCTTAAGTAACATATAATTCCATATCCTCCAAAATAATCACTAGTCCATTGTCCCATAATTTTCACCATGTCTTCATTTCAAAATAAAATGAGTATTTAAACAAAATAGTGATCAAATCTCCTATCCACAGGATAGAGGTAAATATTTTAAAAATAGAGAGGTTGGAATATCAAATCCTAATCTAAGTTTATAATAACAATGTTTATAACAACTTATACAAAGTTTGTTATAGCAACCAAAAATATATCACCAACTGTTTTGAGATAGATTCTATTAATAATAAATAAATAAAAAACACTCCATGATCTCCACTAGCCAGGCAATGCATATGGCATCCTTCAGTTTATTTAGAGACCTAAAATAATAAAAACTAAAATTAGAAATCATATCAACTAAATTAATATTGGCTACAAAATCTATGATTTTGTAGCTAGTCTAAAAATAATCATAATAATCAAAACAACTAATGCTAAAAAAAAAAATTTCAACATAAATAAATCCATAAATCTCCTTACCCAAATTAAGCATTTGAAAATGAAGATGCATGCATTTCCAATCCAATAGTAATATTGACATTCGTTGATTTTTTAATGATAATATGTCCAGAATTTGTGGGATTTTTAATTGCCCGAGACATGCTTTGTTGTGTTTCAATCTTCAATTTTCGATTATCCCTTTAAAGTTCCCTATTTTGTCTCATTTCCTGGTTGAGGTGCATTTGTAAATATGGGACATCCACACAATACCTTTGATCCCATGCTAGGAATTCACGACAACACTCACGTTCCAAATTTGGGATCGACTGTTGTTGGCCTACATCTGAGGGTTTTTATTGCACAAGTTTGGCTTTTAAATAAGCCTAAATGCCTGAGAACCATTTTTTATAGAAATATTTTCCTCACCCTATGCAATCTTGCACATAAGGCCTTTTTCCAAGGGTTATTCTGCAGGTACCCTGGGTTAGATAAGGGTCAGAAAACACACAACCTTTATGGAGGGTTACCTCTCCAGGGGGATCTGACTGACTGGTTGTTAAGCCCATGAGGGCACTTATAACTGATTTTGTTACCTCTGATATTTAGCAAGGAGTCTCAGGCCCCTCTTGGATGAGAAATACCTTCTTTAGGGAGGGAGGCCACTCTCAGCGACTTTGCCTTGTTTGTATGCATATTGGTTGTTTGACTTTTGGTGTGATCTTTGATTACTAGATGGCCTTAGGATTGAATTTTCGTATTTAGATTCTTAAGTCATCATGGAGTTAGACCAATATCCCCACCAGTCCCATCAATTTAATAGTTACCACCAGATTTTGAGTATTTTCCTTTTAAAATGTGTAGAGTTATTAGGCGTGGTACACACACATCCATTGTTCAGAATTTTGGTTCTACAAGGATGAGTACTGAACCTAGTCTTCAGAATACTGGGAGCCCTTTGACTCCCACACCCACTATAGTTAATGGAACCCCTTTGAATCCTGCAACCACAATTGTTGTAGTGATGGAGGTACCTATCATTACTATGGCTCTGCCTATAGTGAATGCTCAATCTCTTGCCTCGAACCATTTTGGGTCTCTTGGTCACTCACCGAGATATAATGTTTAGTCCATCCCTATGGCCTCTAGTCCTTTTTCCTATGGTATGCCAAACTTTACTTCGCAGTTTTCAAGTGCCATCCCAGTTGTCAGCGCTAATGCTAGAATTTGGATTGGGGGAACTGCACCTCCTTATACTCCATTTTCATTTGGTGGGTCTCAAATCCCTCAAACGAATCCTAATATGGGAGTCATTCCTGCTTTTAACCCCGGGTCTAATCCTCCTACTTCTAGGTGGAACAACCAACTTGGAGGACAAGCTTCTGCTCAAGTTCCATCCTATACCCCTACCTCCTCAGTGAAAATTTTGACCAATACATTTGGCATGAAGAATCCACCTCTATCCTCTGGATTCCCACCCAGAGGAGGTCAGTTTCACGCTTTGGGAAAACCCCAACCCGGATCCACTCTAGCTGAGGGAAAGTTTTATAACCTCCAACAGAAAATTCCTACTGGAATGATGCCCAACCAAAATTTCATGAATAATCCTAGAGGAGGGTCTTACAATCCCAGACAGGGCCATGGTTCTTACCAGAACCCTGGATGGGCTGCAGTTCCTCAAGCACAATCTTTCTTGGGAGCGTGGGGCCAGATGTCGCAACCCTGTCTCCCTTTTCTAGCCATGATTAATCTTCCATACTTGTCTAAGTTGATGAAAGATGTTATGATTCATGATGATACATGGCCCCCGATACCCACCAAAATTCCTTTGGACATCCAATAGTTCAAAGGTAAGAATGGTGAGGATCCTAGTGATCACGTTACTACCTTTCACTTATGGTGCTCCTCGAATTCCCTTAATGAGGATTCTATTCGGTTAAGATTTTCTCAACGCGCCCTTATTAGAATTGTTGTGAAATGGTATATCAAGCTACCTAGGGGGGAATATGATACTTTTATTCATATGGTATTGGTTTTCCTTAACCACTTCCAATTGTCGATTTGTTATGATGGTGGCCTAGAACTTCTGTTGACTTTATGCCAGGACACAACCACTCATATTTTAGATCATATCCAGGAGTGGCGTAGATGGAAGAGGTTGATTAAGACCCCCATACCCCCGACCCTTCTTTTAGAATGGTTCCTTAAGTCTTTTCACCCTCCTATCTTGAAGGATGTTTCTACTGTTGGGGTTACCCTTGAGGAATAAGTGATCTTTAAACCCCAACAATTAGATCTGATATATGCTCAGTCTGAGATGTTATACCACATTCTTCTAGACGTACCGCGGTCAACTTACGACCCTAAAAAAAAGACCAGACCTCATGCCAATGGAATTGTAGGATCCTTCAATGTAAAATCCGCAGAATCGGTGACAAGCCATTTGAGAGAGTTGTCTCTAAACCAGTCTGCAAGAGGGCCAACTTCTTCTGTGTCTTCCAACCCCACTCAGTCGGCAGATGTACATTCTGTGCAATCATGGGAAAACCCAAATGGTAACCAACAACCAAGCAGGAATAAGAAGAAAGGACGTAATAATCGTAAGGGTGGGAACAATGGTAATAAATCCAAGGACAATGGTAATAATGAGAAGATGAATAATAATTATAGAGAGAGAAAACTAGAAAGGCGTAAGGTGAAGTTTCCATGTAAGCTTTGCACATATGATCACCTTACCCATTTATGCCCCAAACTTGTAGAAGATGTGAGGCTATTATCTCTACCACCTGCCGTGCTGACGAATACATTTCCACATAACCAACACATGGCCTCGATCTCCTGAAATGCCAAAAATGCGGTTGGTGGGAGTCAAAACCCATCGTTGCAAGACAACAACCATTTGTGTATCAACATGGCCGATGAAAAAGTTCATGTAGCCACTCGATCTCGAGATTATATCTCTTCACAAGATATTCCTAGTCTAGAATCTCCTCCTCCTCCCCCGGAGATGAATTTATAGATTGAAAAACTAGAGCCACCGCCTTGTATTCCGAAAGGAGTACTCAAGCGCTCTACCCACAATCAAAATGATAGAGCCGCCTATAACTACTCTATTGTTGAGGACCTGGGTCAAACTGCTTGTGTAATGTCAACTTTGGAGGTAATCTAGATGTGTCCTTACTATCTACTTTAGTAGCTCTA
Organism: Picea abies; assembly: GCA_900067695.1. NCBI lineage: Eukaryota > Viridiplantae > Streptophyta > Pinopsida > Pinales > Pinaceae > Picea > Picea abies. Next base: position 9,922 of record CBVK0100043466.1, on the reverse strand, counting down.
AAACCCAGTGGCTCAAAATTCATCAAGTTTGATGTCACAGATGTGAATCCTTGCTTACTTTACCATGTGGCATTCCAAATCCATGTGGAATACTCAAAGTATACCATCAAGCCAATGGTTTTTTATGAAGGCGCTGCTACGTGTGTGATGTCCCTGATCTATTGGAAAGCTCTCGGTTCTCCGACTCTTTCTAAGTCATCGAACATGTTGACTACTTTTGATGGTCATTCCTTCTGCCCTCATGGTATTCTTCCTGCCTTTCTATTTGAGTTAGGTGGGAAGATGGTAGAGTTGGAGGTCGAGGTAGTTGATGTGCCTCTAGATTATAACTTTTTACTAGGATGCAATTGGACCTGTGATATGGTCTCCATTGTATCGTTCATCTTCCGTACTCTTTGTTTTCCTCACAAAGGGAAGATTGTGATGATCGACCAATTATCATTTGCGTACTCTAGTCTTAATGCATCTATTCAAACGTCGATCCCTATGATTGACAATTCTCATCTGACAACTGAGAATATCGATGTCAGAATGTATTCTTCACTTATTGGTACTTTTGACTTCGTGACACTGATTCATCATATTTATGCCATGTCCAGTAGGTCCATCTCAATAGGGAGGTCCATTCCTTTTCGCATTTCCTATTTTAGTGATCTTTGGACCTTACCTTCCCCAACTTCGTCCTGTGAAGGTCATTTGCATGTTGGAATGGCCATGCCACTACCGACAATGGAGATTGTGTATTAAGTTGTTCTTGACTCTTCTGTTGATCGTGATCCTATTACCTCGTCAACGGACAAGGATGATCCCATTCTTAGGCTCGTGTGGGCCACTTCATTATCTTTCTTGCATGATTTCCTCGAGGATAATTTTCCTTTGGATGAAGCTATCATCAAAGCCATGAATGGTTCCGACAAACCTTGGGATGATATGCATCATCGCTCTTATTTTCTCCCAGAGCTTGAAAGAATCAAACAAGATGACTATCAATTTAATTTGAGTGAGATCGTCGGTCACACCGTAGTTCCACTTGATACACACAAAATTTATGCCAAAGGAAATATGGCGAGTATTTCTCTTACCATCACAATTGATATCTCCCATACCCCTGGAAAGGTTGAAAATGTAAATATCGATGCATATTTTTCGCGAGAAGAAATCCTGATCTACACAGAACTCTTCAAGGAATTTCGAGATGTATCTTCTTGGTCATATGAATATATCCCAGGAATTGACCCTTGTATTTTAGAACATGAGATTAGAACTTATCTGGATGCTAAACCTGTTCGGCAATGTATTAGAGTTATCAATCCCTGGAAGGCCCCTGCTATTAAGGAAGAGGTGGAGAAGCTACTTAATGATGGCTTCATCTACCTGGTTACCTTGACTGAATGGGTATCCAACCCCATTCTAGTGAATAAGAAGCAAGGAACTATCCATGTATGTATGGACTTTCATGACCTAAACAAGACCTGTCCTAAAGACAACTTCTCGACACCTTTCATCGATCATATTCTTGACGAGTGTGCGGGAAGTGAGGTATTTTATTTCATGGATGGATTTTCAGGATATAACCAAATTCAAATTAAACCTGAGATCAACACAATATGACATTTATTTTTCCTTGGGTTACTTTCACATGCCGAAAAATGCCTTTCAACCTTAAAAACATCAGAGCAACCTTTCAATGTGCCATGACATTCTCTTTTCATGATCTTAAGCACATAGCCAAAGCTTACCTTGATGATCTTGCTGCTCACTCTCATAAGAGATCAGATCATGCTATGCACCTTCAGCTTGTTTTTGAAAGATGTCGTTACTATAGAATCCAGTTGAACCCTCATAAGTGCATATTTTGCGTTAGGTCGGATCATCTTTTGGGATTTCTAGTTTTTGAGACTGGGATCATGGTAGATCCACTAAAGGTTGAGGAAATACTTTGATTGCCTCCCCCGCGCATGATTAAACAACTTCAAGGTTTACAGGGGAAATCTAACTTTCTTTGTCGGTTTATAGTAAATTATGCCAATATCACTAAGGGTTTCATGCATCTTTTGAAGGAGGACACCCCTTTTATCTTGGATGAGAGATCCCAGGAGTCCTTCGATTCTTTGAAGGAAGACTTGGTATTGGTGCCTCTTCTGAAATCTCCTTACTACAGTAGATATTACTTGCATTATATCGCCATGTCTAAAGAGACGATTGGTATGGTTTTGGCTCAACAGGATGATGAGCCCCACAAGCACATCATCTACTATCTCAGTCGAAACTTAGTCAGTCATGAACTTAATTATTCTCACGTTGAGAATCTATATTTGGATACCGTTCATTCAGTCCAACGTTTACATCATTATATATTGCTTTGTAAGACTACTGTGGTTGCTGATGTCAATACATTTCAAAACGTCCTTACTAGGCGTATCATAGGGGGAAAATATAATAAATGGATTTTCATTTTACAAGAGTTTGATCTCAATTTCTCTTCTGCAAAATCCAAGAAATATCTAGTCTTCACAGAGTTAATATATGACTTTCCACGATTAGATTTGTATGTTATCCATGTTGATTTGTTTGCAGACGAACACATTTTTCTTGTCTCATTATCTGACCCCTAGTATGGAGACATTGTTCTCTATCTTCAAACTTTGAAGTTCCCTCAAAATCTCTCACGAGATGACTGACGACGTGTAATGTACCAAGCTAAGAATTATACTATCATTGGTGAAACTTTCTATCATCGAGTAATAGACAATATCTTTCATCGTTGTTTAACTCAGGGAGAATCTGAGTCTGTCCTGAATGATTTCCACAGTGGGGCTTGTATTGGTCATCTATCCAAGCTTGCGACAACCCAAAACATTTTGTGAGTCACTTATTTTTGGCCTACTATATTTAAAGATTGTATTGAAGCAGTTAAGAAGTGTCACCCCTACCAAGTGTTCACTCAAAAAATGTGCTCGCATCCAAACCCTCTTCATCCAATCATTATCTTCGGTCCCTTCACCAAGTGGGGGGTGGACTTCGTGGATTGCAAGCCAACTTCGGCTAGGGGGAATCAACACATTATCGTGGCCATCGAATACTTTAATAAGTGGGTCAAGGCCATGCCTATAGTTAAATATGATGGGAATATTTCCACCTTCTTCATATTCAATCAAATTATCACCCAATTCGGTATCATGAGTGAGATTATCATTGATCATGGTAGTTACTTTCAAAATGAAATGATGGAAGATATATCATCTAAGATGGGTTTTAGACATGGTCATTATTCTCCTTATTAACCCTAGGAAAATGGACATGTAGAGGCTTTCAACAAGTCTCTCAAGACCATTTTTCAAAAAACTGCCAGCCAAAGTAAGTCTAATTGGCACATTATGCTATATCCCACACTCTAGGCATACCTAACCTCGATCAAGACTGCCACCGAATTTTCTCCTTTCCAGTTAGTACATGGTGTGGAGTCGATATTACCTATTTAATGAGAAATTCCTTCTCTTAAATTGGTAGTCGCGCTCCTACCTGACACTTTCGATCTCGAGCGATGCCTTGTACACCTAGAGAGTCTTGACGAGAAACATCGAGATGCCTCTACAACTATCGAGGTGAACAAAAGACGTGTTAAGGTTCAGTACGATAAGTCTATTTTTCCTCGGTTGTATGCTGAGGGTGACTTGGTACTATTGTATGATCAAGCCAAAGAACCATTGGGGGAAGGCAAGTTTAAACCCATGTGGCACAGTCCTTATATCGTGCGACATGTCTTAGAAAAAGGAGCCTATGAGTTAGAATATTATGAAGGGAATATGTTGGTCGAGCCCATGAATGGGCTCTACTTGAAAATATATTACCCTTGAGCCCTAGGATTGGGTAGAACTCTTTGTATACTAATGTATTTTAGTGTATATATCTTTTCCATTTTCTTTTCTTCATCTTGCTTATCGATTTTTCCCTTGGTTGGTAGATGTCAACGGAGTCTTTGGTCTAAATAGGATTCATAGATGGTGCCAGTAGTCATACATAGAACTTGTCTTCCTCCACATGGGTGGTTTACTCACCTGAGGGTATACTCATGTCTTCAGGTGGCGTATGCCTAGGGCCATCCATGAATAATGTGGCCAAATATAGTGTTGTTATAGAACTTTTTGCGTGATGTTATCTCGCATGGTATTCTGTCTTTAGAGGTTTTCCTGGATTCCTAGTTAGTAGTATGTCAGTTGAACGACAGTTACCGCGTGCGTGATCCTAATTTAATCCGACGATTCCTACGGGTATGTATTTTAGAATGACATTTTGATTTTATTACATATTATCACATTCCTAGGAGTTCTAATTACTTATCTGATGCTGATGCTAATTTTGTTTTAGATTGGCATTTGTCACATAACTAAAGCAAAGAAAACCATCTCATCAATGGACACATTGTAAAATATAAGTAAAGAATTAGATCCCTTTTTATATATATTTCAAAAAATATGGTGTTTATAGTACAAAATTGGGGCTAATACCCTCAATACACATATACAACCGGTACTACAATATCCACGACATCTACGCATGTGGCGTTGGATGTGTGTCATGGTAACAAACTACAGTGTTTGCGAGACACTGAAAGAGTCTCACCCAAGCTTTGGGCACACCAACCACCTGTTGTTGCATGGCTTCAGAAAGATCCTGTACCTAAACCATGGGAATCCTAAGAGTTTAACGAGACAAGTTTCCCTACACATTTTTTAGGACTCACTCAGCTTCTCCTCCCACCGCCTCGTCTCTCTATTTCCTCTGTTGGTGTTGAGGAAAACCTTCTAGTAGTTAGAGACCCACATCTATGTTACACAAGTGTGTTGGCATGTTTTACAAGCAGTGTATTCTTGTCATTGATGGCAAGTACAGTAGTGATGATGGCTTGAGTACAGGAAGAATGTAATAGACGGGCACCAGAAGTAGTTTGGGAAGACGTTGCAGAGCAAGCTCGATAAGATCAGAAGAGATAGTGCAGAGGATGGTTGGCATGCTTTACAGGCAGTATGCGTTTGTCATTGATGGCAAGATCAGAGTATGCAGTGGAGGCAAAACAAGGACAAAGTAAGCTCGGGAGGAGAAGCGTTAGTGATTGCTGGATCCCATCCTGAATTCCTGATGGCCGTCAAATCTGAATGTAGACAAGAAGAGCGCACTGAAGAGGAGGATCGATCTCAGGTGTTAGATCTAAGCGCGGGATCCAACCATCATTGGATCAAGCAGAACCTGAACGTTCTTTAAAGTGCAAGGAGAAGCGGGTGTACAAAATCCCGAAAGAAGGAGACAATCCATTTACAGGCAGGACACGTGGACACAGATCAACATTTCACTGATTGGAAAGTCAATGGAATGAAATGCTCCAACCTTTCAACTCACAAAATAGTGATATGAAAAACCACGATATTATCTTGACCGCTGGATCGAGGAAAAATATGGACCATTGATCAGACACAATGAAGGATCATGGAGTTGTGAAATCCTGATAAAATCTTGACCGTTGATCCAAGAGGGACACATGGGGAAAGATCATCATTTTGTTGACTGAAGAGTCAAAGGAACGGGGTTCCCTAACCTCTCGAAATCGTGATATGCGAAATCATGACTTAACCACGGCCGTCAGATCAATATGTGATCTACACCATTGATCCAAATCCATTTCGGAGTTTCACGGATCGAAAGTTGGAGATGTCAAAGAATATTAACCACAGGAATCTCGAAATTGCAATATGTAAAATCGCGACTTAATCTGATCCATCAGATCAAGGTTTGATCTGGACCGTTGATCCCAGACCATTTTGGAGTTTTGGAAATCGAGAGATGGAGAAGTCAGAGACTCTCAACTTTAGGAGTCCCGAAGTGTTGAAATACAAAATCCCGAAACAAGACACGTCAGCAAACCTAAGAACACGTGGCACAACTAGGCAATGACAAGTGTCAAGCTAATTCAACATTTCAGGCACATGTAAGTCACGAATCAGAGTGACATGTGGAAGTTATTCAACATGTGTCAATCCATGTGTGATGTTAGCAGGTTTACACCACTTCGGAGTTTCGAAAATCGAGAGATGGAGATGTCAAGAAACTCTCAGCATCAGGGGTCTCGAAATGCTGAATTACAAATCGCTGAAATCCCGTCAACTGTCCATCTCTGGGGGTTATGTGGACCATTGATCCAAATCCGTTCCAGAGTTTCACGGATTGAGAGTTGGAAGCATCAAGAACATTCACCACAGGAATGTCGAAATCTCAATATGCGAAATCGTGAAATGATCTGAACCGTCAGATCAAGTGTTGATAGTGACCATTGATCCTACGCCATTTTAGGGTTTCGGGGATCACGACTTGGAGAGTCGAGATGCCTCATCTCCAGACTCACAAAATGTGAAATTGAAAAAGTGCCTTATGCATAAGGCCGTGGTCACAGACCTTGGTCACATCAACGAGAGATGGAGGAAAGAGCTAGAGCAACCAAGCTCCATTTCGGGGATCATGAATGGGAATGTCAAGATGCATGGTCACACGAATGATGAATTACCGAATGCTGAAATGATGAAATGAATGCAAGATCCCATGGAATCGATCCCACAGTGCAGGTGAATTTGAACAAGATCGGAGGGCTACTATAGCTCGACACAGTGTAACTTCCAGAAACCACTGATGGTTTCTGCCAGAGGACTCGAAGACACTTTTGTGTGATCGCCAGAGGAGATGAAGAGTCTCTAAGCTTCACCAAGTGAAGAAAGACGATTCTTAGAGGGATTGACAGATGGATGAGCATTGAAGTCTATAACTGAAACATAAGGCATAAGCTCGACTGTGCCAAAGAAGATGAGGAGTCTCAACTGCCAGAGAGGTTGAGAAATCTCAACAGAACACCCAGTGATGTTGGACGCGTGGTGGGAACCACCAGAGAATCTGAAGAGTCACGATGATGATCAGACAGAGCACTCGAGTTGTGGAGGAATTTGGCATGAAGTGAGCATGCAGAGGCATTGCAAATATTGCATGCACAAAGACAACAGAGACTATAAGAATGTGAAAGAAAGAAGAGATAAGTTGTTGTCACTGTGGAGGAGAATTCAGGTGTGGACAAGGAGGCAGAATGCAGGAGAAGAAATGCACAGTCGAGGAATGGTCCATTGAAGGGATATGCAGCATAGAGCATAAGAGGAAGAAGGGAAAAAAGTGCTACAGGCGTGCAGAGGACACTGATGCAGATAGAGCAGAGTAGTGTAACAGAACAACAACAAGGCTGGTAAGCCATTGAATAACTTTATATCACTGTAATAAGTTCTAGTAACAAGAAATTTATAATTCAGGGTGGTTGGGAGGTTCTAGGGAGGACTGGTGTCCTCAAAGGTTTAAGTGGGTGCTTGAACATAGGGAGTTGGTGCTTCCTTCTAGTTGGTGCTAGAGAAACACAGGGAGTTGGTGCTTCCTTCTAGTTGGTGCTAGAGAAACCAAGGAGTTGGTGCTTCCTTCTAGTTGGTGCTAGAGAAAACAAGGGGTTAGTGCTTCCTTCTAGTGGGTGCTAGAGAAAATAGAGAGTTGGTGGTCTCAACAAGTTGTAGCTTGCAAAAACAGAGGTTGTAGCCTCACAATGAGTTGGTGCTCATATGTATGATAATGTAAATAATGTAGATAATACTTATCATATAAAGAAAAAGACGTTTTTACCCTGTATGGGTTTCCTCGGGAATTATCTGTCTCTATCTTCTCATATATGTGACTGATGCTGAATGTGTCTTTGCTTATTTCCCATTATTGTGATCATCATTGAGTGCCTTGTAAAGATTTTAAAAGAAGCATAATTGTTTAAGCACGGTAAAAATTGATTCACCCCCCCCTCTCAGTTGTCCAACAATTAGTATTAGAGCTGGCCCCTTTTATCTAAGGGTAGATTCTAGAGCTTAAACATGTCAAGCCATGAAGGAAATTCAACCAATATGGCCCCTCTGTTCAATGGGACAAACTTTTCCTTCTGGAAAGTGAGAACCTACATCATGGATTTAGGTGCCGATGTCTGGGATGTGGTAGATACTGGTTATGTAAAGCCAGTTGTGCTAGCTAATAAGGATGACAAACTAGAATTTAGCTTCAACGCTAAGGCTATGAATGCTATCTTGAGTGGGCTTGCAGAAGCAGAATTCGTGAAAGTTATGCACCTAGAAACTGCCAAAGAAATGTGGGACAAGCTCATTAACAATTATGAGGGTAATGAGAAGGTAAAGGATGCAAAGCTTCAAACCTACAGAATACAGTTTGAACAGCTGAAGATGAAGGAAGATGAAACTGTTGGAAAATACTTTCTAAGAGTAGAAGAAATGGTAAATGAAATGAAGGCACTTGGTGAAACAATTGGGGAACCTTCTTTAGTTCAGAAAATCTTGAGATCTCTCCTAGATAGGTTCAACCCGAAGGTCTCTTCTATAGAAGAACTTAATGATCTAAAAACCTTGCAGTTTGACCAACTTCTAGGAACATTGACTACATATGAAATGAGAATAGTTAAAGATAAACCCACCTCTAGAGAAGCATCATTTAAAGCAGACAAGAATGAGGATTCTGAGCCTGATGAAATTGAAGTAAAATTTGTGAAGAGACTGAAGAAGGGATTAGGAAAATACAAAGGTAAACTGCCTTTAAAATGTTTTAACTATGGTAGGATAGGTCATTTTGCAAACAAATGTCCCCACAAAGGAAAGGATCAGACTTGTGATGACAAGGAGAAATACAAACACAATAATCTTTAAGAAGAAAATTCTTTGTGCAAACAATGATGATGATCCTTCAGATGATGAGGACAATGATTCATATATTGAAGATAAACTAAATGACTTCACTCTCATGGCCAAAGAGGACTGTGACAATAATAGCACAGGGAGTGATGTTAATGAAGAAGAAGTTGTGGTTGACATGGAAGGAGAACTGATCAGTGCATTGGAAGAGATTGACAGACTAAGAATCAAGAACAAAAAACAAACACAACTATTGATACAGTTCAAGAAAGACAATAAAGAACCTGATGAATACCTTGTCCTACTAAAAGTAGAATTGGAAGAGGCAAAGAAAATCGAAGAGATTCTGAAACAACAACTATTAGAAAAGAAGGCAAGATGTGAATCATTAGAACAAGAAGTAGTGAAAACAAGGAAAGAAATGGAGAAGTTTCAAGCCTTGTATAATCAGAATCTGTCAAGTATCAAAGCCTCAGAAGAATTAGCCACCATTCTAAATCAACAAAGGAATCGAAATATGAAAACTGGTTTGGGTTACGAAGAGGGATCAAGCAGTGGGAAGACAGGAAATGAATAACCCATCAAGTTTGTCAAAAGCACAACCAATGACAATAACAAACCTGTAGAAACAAAGGAAGACAATCATCAACCCAGGACGAGTAAGGAAAATGGTGCCAGGATTGAATCTGTAGAACGAAGAAACAATTTTCTCTTTGTTGAAAGACGTCATCAGCAAGAAAGAAATCAATTTGCTCAAAGAAGACAACCATTTTCCAGGTACAAAGAATTTTTCTATGGCTATTGTTTTTATTGTTCTAACTTTGGTCACAAAGCTGTAAATTGTTCCTTAAGACTTAGACATGAGAAATTAAGATTTCAAAGGAATAAATACTCCCCACAACAAAGAATGATACAGTCAGGTAATAATCCTTCACAGAATACAAATTGCCAAATTAAGTCTGGACACAGACAACTAAGGAGGGAAAGAAATAATCAACAGTCAATAAGTAGGAAACACTGCAACAATAAGTTTGACTTATTGAATAATGAGGTTGAATTCTACACCTTTCATAACTTTGGACATAAATTTATTGACTGTCGGTTAAGGAACTATGAACCAGATTCGAAATCCCCTGTTGAAAATGTCAAGTTTTGGAAGAAGA
>CBVK0100043465.1:0-34776 GCA_900067695.1 Picea abies | reverse complement strand
CTCTTCCGATCTCACCCCCTTTTCTTACAAACGTGTGCCTTTTGTATTATCTAACGCAGGTGCCACTTTTCAAAGAGATATGAAGATATATTTTGATGATATAATAGGTAATATTATCCAAGTTTATCTTGATGATTTGGCTATTTATTCTAAAAATCGGTTGGATCATTTTGGTCATCTTAGAAAAGTTCGCATGCACTGCAGAAAATTTGGCGTTTCTTTAAATCCTTCCAAATCCATTTTCGGTGTCACAAAGGGTAAGAATCTCAACCACATTGTTTCTAATTCAGGGATAAGTATAGATCCCGAGAGGATTACTATGATTCTAAACCTCCATGCCCCCACATCGAAGAAATAATTTCAAGATTTCATGGGAATTATTAATTTTGTTCGTAGATTTCTTCCCGATTTTGTTGTCATGGTTAAACAAATCGATAATATTTTGAAGAAAGATCGTTATTTTTCTTGGAAAGATGATGTCAAAAATTCTTTCATTAGGATTAAGAAGGTGATCAGTTTCGCAACAATTTTAGCGAAACCGAATTTTGAGAAACACTTTATCATATACACCAATGCCACAGAGGAGTCAATTTATTCTATCCTCTTACAATGTGATGACCAAAACAATAAAAAACATGTAGCTTACATGAGTCAAAGTCTATCACATGACAAGATCAAATACTCTTATATTGAGAAACATGTTTTTTATCTTGTCAAAGATATAGAAAAATTTTGTCATTTTGTTTTGGGAAAACATACACAGGTAAAAGTCCCTTTGCCTACTCTCAAAGTTTCTACTCTCACAAACTTACCTCTCAAGAAAACTTGCACATTGGCTTCCCAAAATTCAAGATCATGATTTTACAATCGTGACTTCTAATAAAATCAAGGGATGAGACTTATCTCTTCACTTAGCTCAGCATCCTAAACCAAGTGAATAATTTGACAACCAAGATAACCCTTTTTCAATGTTATTTTATATTGAAAATCAAAATCTCTCTATATTTGAGCATCCTTCGTATAAAAATCGGGTGTATTATTGGCAGTATCAAAGGTGCCCAGACAAGTTGGATACTCATCAGAGAAGGAGACTTCGCCTTGCAGCTTCTAAGTATATTATTTTGGGAGACTCCTTGTTTAGAAGATTTATTGATGGTTTGTCGTTATGTTGTGTAAATGATGATGAAGCACAGAAAATACTACACGAAATCCACGGATCATCAGCATCTGTCATTCATATTGGTGGTAATTTATCTGCTAAAGCTATTGCTTTTAAGATCATAAAAAATGGCTATTATTGTCCTTTTATCTTTTGTGATTATTACAAATTCGCGAGGTCCTATGATAAATTCCAAAAATTCGTTGGTAAGGAACATTTTTTTGCCATGCCTTTACAACCTGTACTTCCAAATTTCCCTTTTTCTAAGTGGGGTTTAGAATTTATTGGCCCAATCAATCCTCCATCCTCAGCAGGTCATATCTTCATTTTAATAGCCACTAATTACTTTACAAGGTGGATTGAGGTTGTCCCTCTTAGACACACACAATATGAACAAGTAATTTATTTTGTAGAGTCCAGTATCTTTTCCATATTTAGCCTTCCATTAGAAATCATAACGGACAATGGTCCAACCTTTATTTCTACAAAATTGACCCATTTGCTTGCTAAATTAGGTGTCAAGAATTTTACTTCATCCTCTTATTACCCTTAGGGAAATGGGCAAGTGGAATCCACTAATAGGAATATGGTCAAGATTATAAAGATAATTATAGAAGACAACCTTGTGAGTGGTATACACTTCTAACTTACACTCTTTGGGCAGACCGTACAACCACTAACGAAAGTACAGGTTGTACTCCCTTTCAACTCGTATACGGCCAAGAGGCTATTCTACCTATTGAATTAGATCTCTCTTCCTTATGCTTGATGCTAGAAACCAAAGAATTAAATTCCTCTAATGTCTCTCGAAGGATAAATACTTTGTTAGCCCTGGAAGAACAAAGGAATTTTTCCTTGGAGAATCTAAAAAGGAGGAAGAAAATTGTGAAGAAGTATTTTAACAAATGAGCAAAGGCTACTAAGTTTAAAATAGATGAAACAGTATTATTATGGGACTCGGTCCATGATGAGAGAGGAAGGCATTATAAGTTCCAAAATTTATGGCTATGTCCTTTCAAAATCGCTTTTATCCTTGGCACAAATTTGTATCTTCTTAAAGACATGGATGGGCGATTGTTTTCTTACAGTACCAATGGTTCCCACTTGAAACATTATGTGGAACCAGCTTGATCATTGACTCTTTATTATGTAAATATGATTTTTTTACATATTTTTTTATTTCCTTTGGTTTATCATTTTTGGTTTATTGGGTTTTGAATTTTGTTGTTTTTTTTTTCTTATGGTCATAGGAAGTAAGGTTTGGATCAATTTTTCCATAGTTATGTCATTTATGTAAGTATTGTTGATCGATAAGAATAAATTAATACAAATTTGTAACGGTATCCTCCTTTTGAAACACTGATAAAGTATTTTTTTTCTCTTAACACTGTTGTAGCATAGTTGGTTTTGATTTCTTCCCATCTTCTACTATCCCTTTCTTCCCTCCATTCTGAGATTCAAGAGCATATCAGAAGTATCCTCCTTGAAAGTTATAAATACTTTTGGTTATGATTCCTATTGATTTTTATGCATATAGCACCAATTCCCCTCATACATCTCACTTTCCATAAGTTATTCCACGAAGTCCCTTTCCATCAATTCCCTTAAGTCATTATTTTCCCCATGTTGCATAACTATTTTATGAACAACTTTGATCACATATTTCTACTGTTTTACGGAACCAAGCATTCTAAGTTCTAAATATACTAAAATCATATTTCCCTGTGGAGTCACCATTTTGTTGATGCCCAAAAGCGCAACATGAAATCCCTTCCTGCAAATGAATTGCAATGCATTATTGCTTTTATATGTTTAATAATAATACTAAATAGGTGGGACCCCTTTAGAATGGTAATAAGGGAGAAAAAGGATTCCTCTTGTTAATATCTTCAAGCTGAGCTCATGATTACCTTACAAGAAGAATTTCACGTTTTAAAAGTGAAAAAAAAAAGAGCCTAAATCGATTTTATGTGCAATTAATGGATGTTGGGTGTGTTAGAAATTTGATTCTAAAGGGAGAAAATGTTTATGTCATTAGACATTTTAGTTTACTCTTGCTACACCTAAACTTTGATATATTATTCAAACTCTAAATACAAGACACATGCAAACTTATGGTATATTTGTTATATATGTGGGAAATTGATTATTATATTGAATGGTAATCCTCCACTAGAAAAGTATGTAGGACATGTTTATTTTGGTGCTAAGTTTTTGATGGAAATGTAATAGTTATGAGATCCATGTGGGAGGTCGATTCGATTTTGAGAGTGGAAATGATATGTTATGTACAAATTGGATATATGATGGTTGATGATATGGTTGATGTGTGTTTGGAACGAGGTTTTGGAGCCTAAGTACGATTCATAGTTGGTTGTGGTTGATGGAATTTAATGAAGAAGATGGGAAGCGACGTGCATTTATTACACATCGTTCTTACCCTACCTCGAATATACCACCTTCACTATAATTCTTGCATTTATTTTGGTTGCTCTAGTTAGTAGTGCCTCCATTGTGCTCGGCACTGGCGGAAAAATAATTGAGCTCTATAATTTTCTAGCATTCTTCTTTCAGGTATGTGGCTTTTATCTTTTCATTCATGGATTGTTGGCTCTGCTCCATATAAAATTGTCTTGTCGGCTCCGAGAGTTTGCATGCAGAATGTGTTTGTTTTCAAAATTTTACACTGGATTGTTTGTGAGAATTTTGGTCGTGTAAAAATGCATTTTGATCTGGGTTTCTTCCTTTTGGCGTTTAAGTGATTCAAACTGGAGTTATTTATTGGCCTTCTTATTTGAATTGTATGTTTGTTTTCTGCCTGGAGAAAATGTTGGTATTACTATGGTATGACTGTTGGAAAACGTCTATGGGTGGATACATTTCATTTCACTCACTTTTTATGATTAATTTTTAAGGGTTTCTCTTTGAAAGGAAAAGAATAGTTGGTTTTCATGACTATGTTATAATACCTTAACCCCATGCCCATACCTTGGAATATTTGCAGTCCTTTTGTATTATTATTACCACGGCTTGTGAATTTATGAAGGTATGTGTGTTATGTCTTATTGTCACTTTGAAATTTTTTTGCAGGAAGGGATTGTTATTGTCTTGCTTGCAGTCGACAACCCCACCTCACACCCACTATGTCTACTCTAGGCTTTGTTTCCCCATCCAATCTGTGGGAAAGTAATAAATTTGAACTCATGTTTGAAATTTCATTTATATGTCTTGACCCAACAGTGGGAAAGATTGATCAGGCCCAAAAAAATTTGGCTCACTTTGTTATTTATCCATGAGGAAATTTGATCGACTTTGAAGTTAGTATGGATTCGATGAAACAATGACTACTAGGTTCACATTCAGGTTTCGAACCCAGTTTGTTCGCAGCAATTATTTGGGGTTATGGTGTAAATTTTATATAATATATAGTTGATGGATTTATGATTCTTTTCTCAGCCTCTCATGCTGACTTTTATAACTGAGTCCAAGATGGCTTTGTCGATAGTCTCCTACAGAACGCTTTGCTAGTTTAAATGGACATATATGGTTTTAAAAAAATGAAAGATGAAACTTACAAAATTTAATAGTCCTGAATTTTTATTTTACTTTTATATTGAGCAGTTTAAAATTTGTCATGTCATAGATATTGTATGTTGAAGTTTAAAAAAGAAATTTTTATGGAAAAAATGAGATTTGATTGGTGGGATTTTTGTCAGGTTAGTTCGGAAATAATTGGCTTGGTAAATAGTGGGTATCCAAATGTTTTTCAGCAAATGATGGTAGTAAAATTAATGAATGTAATTTCATGTAATGGAATGGTAATCGTCTCATTCCCATTCATTATCTCATTTTCCACTCATTATATTCCCACCATATTCCCAATAACATTTAATTCATCCCATGTTCTATTATTATGAATTTCATTTTTTTAAAAGAAAGGATTAAAAAGGATTGGACAACGACTGGAATTGGAAATTATGATATGGAGACATGGATTTTTATGAGAATAGGGTTCTTTGTTTTTCTTGAAGAGTATCCATTTTTTCATTCCCATCCATACTATCATTTTTCATTCATTACAAATCCCCTATCTTTTCCAATGACCCTAAAATTCCCTGTTCAAATGCAATTGATTATTAAATTCAACATGTGAAGGATTATATCGATGGATGGATTGCATGTGCTTCTATTGTGAATGATAGAGCCAACATTTTGATTTTATTTAGGTAGAGTGTTAATGAATGAATGGTTAAAGGTTTTCCATATTATGGTTAATCTTGCTTCAGGATAAGTTTTTTTAATAGGGGAAAAAATAGCAGAGGTGTGAATAGAGGCAAAGGTAATAATTAGAAAAGGGGTCGTAGAAGGCCACGATTCTCAATTCAATTTGACTTTGATCTGCACTAATTGAATAAACTTTTCCAAGTTGGATTGTTAATGAATGAATAGTTAAAGTTTTTCCATATTATGATTAATCTTGCTTTAGGATAAGTTTTTTTAGCAGGGGAAAAAATAGCATAGGTGTCAATAGAGTCAGAGGTAATAATTGGAAAAGGGGCCATAGAAGGCCACGATTCTCAATTCACTTTGATACTGATCCAAAAGAATTGAATCAAATTTTCCAAGTTGGATTCTTTTATTTAGTTGGCCAAGGGATTATGCAAACTAGACCTACGAGACCTCCTTTCCAGCCTCATCAAAACTTCTCTAGTGTCTGTGTTCCCCCTAATGTCTCTATGCAGCCAGAGAAACCTGTCAATGATGGTTGGAAATAAATTTTCCATCAGCTTGTTGTACATCATCATGGTTGGGCTACAGTATCATCATCGTTTGCCCCTCCTCCACCACCACTCAACCCAAATTCCCAAATTGATCGTGTTACCTCACCAGTCCAGTCCTATCCTGCAATAAAGAGACTCAAAACTACCATTCTCGAGCCAGAAATAGATAAAGGAAAAGGAGTGGCCAATCCTTCCAAGTATTCCCAAGACTCCTCTGAATCATTATCCTCTCATGTCCAACTTAAAGATAGGTGTTCCCATGTCACCATTGAAATTCATCCCCAAGCTTCCAATCAATTGTGGGTTGTTGCACAAGATACATCGGTAAAAGGATCAAAGGAAGGCAATAGTGAAAAAAGGCAGACCACCTCTCACAGTAAATATGGGTTTAAATGTTATTTTGAGGACATATTTTATTGGTAGGATGACATAATGTTTTGGACAGCATCGATATAATTTTATTTTTGGAAAATAGTCATGTTGTATTTTCATACTAAAATATTTGACTATTTATATGAGGACGGAAGTTACAAGCCGAATGTTTGAGTTAATTTTTTTGTGTTATATTTCATATTTTGTTGATCATTAAAGAAATGAAAATTGGGGTAACAAGGGGTCCCACCTATTTAGTTATTATTTAAATAAACCCTTATTTGTTTATTATTATTTATTTGTCTCAACTTATTGGTTAAGCTAACTAAGCTTAGCAAAGAAAGGTAGGTGAACTACCATAACTTATTGGAAAAAGAATAAAATCTCAATCAAAGGAGGAGAATAGATAGAAGAAGGAACTTTTGATAGAAGGTCTACTCTATACTTCTGAGATTATTCTTTTCTTCATTTGCTATGAGTTTACTAGAAACCTAAACCATCTTGATGATAGCAGGGTCTTATTGAAGATAGCATGATTCAAAATTGAATCATATCTTTCAGCAGCTTGTTTCTAAAAGTGTAAGATCTATCTTAGGCAGTATGTGTATTCTTGTTTGTTTGTGGATTAATTTTCATGACTGATAAATAATATTTTGCAGAGTCAAGTGACAGTACTTTTATGGCAAGTTGATCCAGATCTCTAGCTTCAGTTTTCTTTTGTTGTCGGAGTCTTTTTGTATGGTGCCCATCGAAGACTTATAAATTTGACTTTGGTCCCCACCCTCGTAGGGGTTTGCAAAGAGAATTTATGATTTGTATCTCAGAATGAAATCAATATAAAAAAATCATATGGTTGATTTTTGCCTCACATGTGTATCTTAAATGATATTTTCAGATTATTTTTATCATTGTCTCTTTATCCATAAACACACTTATGTATATTTTATTTTCTTCTTTTTGCACAGTTACATTTAATAAATAAAACCATCCTTGGTCTCTTGTATATATTGCTTGTAGATCAAGTGATTGTTTTGATTTTAAGCCTATAAACCCCAAGTAACATTCACAACTATCTTGTTTTATCCTAGCAATATCTAAAAATGTTTGAGTAAGGTTCTTCATACCTTTTTCCTCAACACTCCTATAGGTGCAGACAGAGAAGGAGGCCCCAGTGGAATATCAATTCACAAAGATAAGTGAATCCATTCAGGGCTTTTTCACATGAATAGTTGATTTATAAGCGCATATGACACCCAACGCTCCACTTAAAGAGAGGGAGAAAAGGGATAAATTTGTGACAATAGTGGTGGAAAGTATAAAAACTCTCGCAATAGAGTGTACCCGACTGTATACAGAGACTATGGGTGTTTGGATGCAACTCAGTGAGGATAAGGAGCAATAGGCAATGAGTCATAATATCCAAGTTACACGAGAAAAGGCACATAAATTCAAAGACGTTCTTAGGTACAAGCTGATGGACAATTTTTTTCCAACCAACCATCAGTGTCAATGCAGATCAATTTGTGACGTTATTTATGTTCACTAGCACGGCAGATCAATTTGTGCAGAGTTTTCCAGAGATAGGTATGCTTGTGACGTTTATGATCAATTTGTAAATCAAGAAGAGCCTATGATGACTGATGATTGCATAATAAATTATATGTTCTTAGTTGATCCTGATCCATGTGATGGAAATCATGTTTTGTTATCCTCTTGTGAGCATTATTCTGATAAGGAAATTGTAGGTTTTGATGATCACGAGTTGATCTCAAGAGGACAAGAAGATGATCAGTCGTCTTGCAGAGGAACAGTCATAGCTGAGCAAGAGGTTGCCATAGATGTGCAGCTGTTTCCCGAGGAGCAGCATGTTTCTTATCTTCTTTTCAAGGATCCAGTGGCAGCCTTCATGGACTTATACTTTTCAGAGAACCTGAAGATTTCAGATTTCCTTAGCTTGTCATTGTTTATGGGTAAGTATGGTTTCATGAATGAGTTCTTATCACTATTGTTGCATGTCAAACATCATTTTTTGATCAGTGACAAAGACAAGATTATTTCAGTTTTAAAGTTGCTTGGATGGCTATTATGGAAATCAGCCTTTACCTAACCCGATTGTAGATCCGGTTAGAGTAGGAATAGGAGAATAAGCTCATTTTATGAGCAAGTATTTTCTTTCAGTTATTGGTTTGTTGAAAAAGCAGAGCAGACTACAGGTGTATAGAGATCAGTTGCACAGGTCTTGAGGGCTTTCAGAGAACAATTGCACAAGCCACATGACTCCATAGCCCAACATATAAGGCAACTGGAACTACTTGTTCTTGGAAGCTCACTGGGAGGTTTCCATCCTCGAGTAGGAGCCAGATGTTATCTCCCAAAATAACACCATTATTTTGCTAATTTTTAGGAGATAAGAATAGGTCCAAAAAATTCATTTCAAAATTTAATTGGGTGCATTAGATGGTCTACTATTTGGATACAAACTTGGAAAAATCATCAATTTTGGTTTTGGCTTTCAATTTTGAAAATCACAGGTTTCGGTGGTTAAGGGGGTCTCCCAAATGACTCATTAACCACCAAAAATCAACCTTTTTGGTGGAGAAGAGGCGTATAGCAAAAGGCCCTTAACCACTGAAAGCATTTCCATGTTCAATTTTAAACCCTCGTGCTTTCGCACGAGCCAGATGTCAAGCGAGCCTGGGAATGATTGTTAACCGCCAAAAATCATGTCAAGTGGTGCGTTTCTTTGTCATCATTGCAAGATTGTTGGTGAATAGATGTCGAAACATCATCCAAGTGTTTGAACTGTCAGTTATCATAAATTCTGGATATGGCTCAGAATTTCATGAGGGACCCTGTCTTAACAAACTGGAGATTGCATGCGGATCATCAGGAAAATGGCCACAAATTCTCTAATGCCACTACTAAGCTGGAATATGAATTAATGTTCATTAATTCATGCATTGAGTCCATTAGATTGTTGTCCAGTTCAAATAGTCTCATAAATTTCTCATTTGGGCGTGCTTTAAGGGTTCTAGATCCTTTCAAGGTGGCTGAAGAATGGTCGAAAGTCCTGTTCGACAAGCAATTCATCATCTAGTTTTGATTGTGTCCCAAATATCCTGTGCGCTGAAGATGCCAGTGTAGTTGTGTGGGATGATGATGATGATGATGATATGGATGAGAATGTGAATAATGAAAGCATTTGCCTATATTCTTTTGATCTGGAGGGTTTCCCAAATCTCCCAACGGAAGATGATGAATCAATTTCCTTTCTTGTGGAGAAAGAGTGTGATCATATGCCTCAGGATGGATATTTACAGAGATTCCAATCTCAGACATTAGATGTCTCTATGCACCAAGATGGTCTACGTTGGATTCTGAAGGTACATGCTTACTTTAATTTTGGCCCTCTCACCACCTATCTGGCTATCAATTACCTTGATCGCTTCCTCTCCAGCTACTAGATGCCTCAAGGGAAAGCATGGATGCTTCATCTCCTATCAGTCTCTTGTTTGTCCTTGGCTGCAAAGATGGAAGAGACTCATGTTTCGTTGCTATTAGACTTGCAAATTGAAGATGCTAAATACGTTTTCAAAGCCAGAACAATTGAGAAAATGGAGCTTCTGATCCTCACCACTCTCAAATGGAGATTACACTCTATTACTCCATTTTCATTTCTTCACTACTTTGTGCATAGAGCGGTGGGTGATCAGTCCCCTCCTAGAGCTCTGATAACACAATCAATAGAGCTAATAGTTGCCATGATTAGAGTGATCCACTTGGTGGGCCATCGCCCATCGTCAATAGCTATTGTGGTTGTAATGTGTGCTGCCAAGGAAGTTGTATCTCTACTAGCATTGGACTACAAGAGGGCCTTATGCCGTGCTAGTGAACATAAAGAAACAATATATAGTTGCTACACTGTAATGCAAGAGATGCTCATTGACAGAATCTGGATGTCGAAGAAGCAGACCTCTAAAACCTTATCCAGTTTCCTGAGCCCCATTGGGGTTTTGGATGCAGCTTGCTTGAGCTGTAACAATGAAAGTTCCATTACCTCTTTCACTTCAAACCCCTCAGCCATCATTGGAACCAAGAGAAAAAAGGTGAATGTTTTTGGCGACGCAGTGTGATTAATACTCGAATCTCTTTCAGCTCTAAACTCATTACTGTTTGATTGAGTCACAACTCATGCTTAAATTCTGCCTAAACCGAATGGAGTTTACCTATAATCGATGTATATCCAAGATTCGATTCATACCAGAACTCTAAGTCTTGTTATTAATCATTGATTTATCCTTGATCATATCGGTTACTCGAGTTGAGTCACATACCAGAACTTGGAGTTCCATCTTCATCTTTCAATTGCACTCCTAATCTCATATTTGGTCGTTGAGTTAATTCATAGGTTGAAACCCTGACTCAATTTATTTTCCTTAAATCACTTTAAATTGTTGAGTCACAGTTTATTCCATCGAATCAGAGTCCATTATCTCAACAAGCTCACTGATTCGGTTTGTGGTCTAAATATCCAACTCTGTTTGATAAGTCACAGTTCTTTGTTGAGTCATACCCTCTGAGTTTCGACATATACTCTCTATTCCGTGAAGTGAGAAAAGTCTGTCCATCAAATTGCACTCATATCTCCTGGATAAGAGGCGTAAATCTGGATACAGTTAACCACCAAAAGCCGTGATTACCAGAATACTCAAAATTTTTCTCAGATTTGAGATTTTTGAGTTGGATTGGTATGAAATCTTCTTCAATAAGCTGATTATGAATTATCAAATCAAAATCTGAAGGCCATTCTTGGAGATGAAAGTCAAAATGGAATTTTTTGACTAGATTTGGTCATTTTCAAGGGCAAAATGATAGGGATCAAATGACACATCATCCAACTTGATTTCTATCTTCAGGATAACAAGCCAAAGAGCCTTGGAAGGCTGATCTCCACATCATCAACTGTTCAACACATTTTGAAGACTAGAATACAGGGATTTTCCTTATTCTAAGGACCTTTTCCTACTACTTTGTATATACAGTTTCTGTTTACTATTTTTAGAAAGATAGATCCACAGTTTTAGGATCTGATCATTACATTGTAAAGCTATAAAGCTACTGAAAGAAGACAAAGGACAGGTTCGACTTTGGAGACTTTTTCATATTATGTACTCAAACTTCTCATTTTCATATTGAGTAATACAAGCTTCTTTTGCCATAACTTGTTCAGATTTCATCTTCTTGTCTATTCTGTACTTGCACCTGGATATTATATTCATGTTGTTATTCTTGTTTATGCCCGATAACTGTCATCTTATCACTACATTCATAAGTTTAACTTTGCAAGTGTTCCTGTGATTATTGTAATTGGCCATTCATATATGCTTTATATGTGATTCTGCTAATATAATAGTTATTTCTCCATACATCCCTTTATTTGTAAACTCTCTGAACATTTGTGGTTAAAAGCCTTGTCCGTCTAAATGTGTTCATGCATGTATTGAGTGAGAAATGATTCAGTCCTCAGACTTGATCCAAACCCACACTTATTATTGAGAAAACAGTTACCAAAATATTAAGTTACCAGGCATCTCTGACTTACAGCCTAGGAGAGTTTCCTGGAGTGATAACAGACGTGATGGGCAAATTACCGACAGCTGAGGTGGTAACAACGATAAATGAGAACAGAAATTTGTATTTAGAAACAAATCAACTAAGGGCAGAGCAGCAGGCTTGCGCACAACAGATAGAAGTACTCCAGGATGAATCATACATAGTGACACCATCCTTAGCCAAAACTCAAGGCATAATCAAACAGGAAGTTGCAGAAGGTGTCAAGAAAATGTAGGCTTGGATCAATGCAAACGTAGTTGACCAAATCTTGCAGAAGTAACTAGAGGTCAAGGAGAAGGTCATGACATCGAAGGAGACCTTAGAAAAATTCATGGCACACTAGAAGAAGGCCTGAGTGGCTCGAGACAATCCACGGGTGAGTGTTGGGGGCCTGTTGGGTAGGCATTTTGGTTAAGTTTTGGGATATGTGCCAGAATAAGTCAAAGTAGAAAATGAAATTAGAATATGGAAAAGATCACACGATGGGAGCATACTTTAAGGAGTCAAAGCGTGCAATGGAGCAGCTCATGAAAGGATGAAAACGTTTATAGACCATTGGATATTTTGTACACTTTGTAATGGGCTTAGCCCTATTTTTATGTATAAATATGTAATGGGTTTTGGGTAGAAAGGGTTTGGAGAATGAGAAGTTCTTAGTGCTTTTGGGGTAAGTTGAGTCAAGCATTGGAAAAAAAATTGAGGTATGACTGAGGATTGAATCTCGCATTGTAGCAGAATAGCTAGGCAGGTTTGGGTAATGTTATTGTTGCATATTTTTGTAATATCCCTTTCCAAACAAGTCATCCTGACAAATTAACGAAATTTCCTAAGTAATTCTCGTGGACCATAGTCAGGGAATCAAAAGGGAATTATTTATTTTATTAATGACACCGAAGCGGGAATTAATTAATTATATATTATTTTCGGGATTAACTGTGTAGTGTAAGTCATTCATCTATGACCCATATCCATGAGTATTAGTCCTGAAAATAATATATAATATGTTGCACTGCAGAAGCCCCTCTATAATTAATTAATTATAACGGTGACATTGAGTAAAAGGGAAGAAAGGCGCCTAAGTGAATATTGATAATATGAAAAGTCACTTAAATTGATTAAAAGGTGAAAAGGTCATAAAAGAGTCAAAAGATGATTAAAAGGGGGAAAATAGGGTGCCCTCTCTCATTCTTGCATTGGTATTTTCTAATTTCTCATTGAGGGAGCTCATTGTGGTGTTTGGAACTCTTGGGACGAAAACCCCAGGAGGCTTTTCAAAGATTGGCTTCGGTGGTGAGACCATCCACCATATTTAGTCACCTTAGAGGAAGAGATCACTTCATATTTATTCGATGTGGTCGCGTTTTTATCATTTTGGTAGATAAGTTCTTATGGTGGTTGAGATTTCTTATGGCGTAAAAACTTCATAAATTGTTGGTTGAGTTTCTTGCTTATAGAGGGAAAATCTAGTTTTAAGCTATGTATTTTGGTGTTGAGACAGCATCCCCTTGAGAACAAGGATGAGTTAGTAGTTGTAGGGTATATTCTTCTATAGTTGTGCGAGTTTATTAATATATAGGGTGAAATATTCAACTGTGGGTCTATTTATTTACCCTCAGGGCCAAGTTTTTACTCAAGAGGGTCAATTGAAGTGTGACATCAATTCACTGCTAAGGCGAGACTGAATATCTGACTGTTTGGGATGATTTATTTACTATGGTGGCCATGTTTTACTGTTTGGGTCATGTTCTACCACTGTTGGGCACATTCCCTCTTTGTTGGGAACAATTTCTCATTGTTGGGTGCACTAACTGCTTGTTGGGCGAGTTATTTACCTATGTGGGTCGAGCTCCTTCATTCTGGGCCAAACTATGTGCTCCAGATATCGATTTTTCTTATGAATAAGTTGTTGCATCACACCCATCAAAATGTTGCACTAAAACGTCACTCTACAAGCATGTATATTACCCAATGCTTGTTGTTTATTTCCCCTATTACATGCAATTTTTTGGTTAATAAATAGTTCATAAAATGTATTCATGTTTGTTGTTGTTGCAATATTATGAAGTGATAAATTGTTTGTTGTAATAAATATATGAGTATTGGTTATGAGTATATTTTATGTGCATTCCAATGTGTATCATTAGTAAGCAAGAAGATTTGATGGTTTGTGGTAAAGGAGCATCATATACAAACTATTTGATTAAACACCCATATCAATAATCACAACAAAAAAACCAATAATAAAAAAATAGCAGGGGACAATGCAGTGGTATCAGGGCAGTGTATCCTCCCAACCTAAGGGTGTTTGTTGTTTATGAAGCAAGGGAAAGGTAGTTATATCACCTAAAAGAGTAGAATACAGTGAGGGGCAGAAGACATATTTAACGAAGAAGGAGAAATAAGGGAAAACCAACTAGAGGTGAAACAAGAAGAAGTCATGGGGGATAATAATGAGGACAGAGTTATACAAATCCTAGAAGGCTTACTTGTTGGGAAGCAGCATTTAGCACAGTTTTTGACACAGTTAATTGCTAGTAACCAGGAAAATCATAACCATGGGAGTAACAATGGTGCAGGGGGTTCCAATGTGAACAATGGGAACAATGGTGCAGGGGATTCCAATGTGAACAATGGGAACAATGGTGAGGGAAGACATCATGAGATTCCCACACCTAACCATAGGAGGATTCATGTTAAATTGGTGTCTAGTACCAATAGAAAGACAATCCAAAGACCCCTTATGCCTCAACTCTTAGGAAACCAACAAATGGAGAATCAAGGGCAGCAAGTTCCAGGTAAAACTTTTCAAGATTATTTGAGAAAGTATCAAGCTCTAGGTGATGAGTTTCAGGAATCTATGTCACTATAGGACTTCTGCACAATCAAATACATAAATATACCAAGGGATCACAATAGGGGGAAACAGAACAAGGATCTAGCATGGAATATGGGAAATATATCATTTCCATCCTTCGATGGGTCTAGAAAGAACACAGCCAAAGCATGGGTACAAAATCCAAATACATACTTCTAGCTCAATCCTATGACAAAGGCCAAAGCGGTCAAATTTTCTACCTTTCACCTTGATAGAGAAGCTCGCAAATGGTGGTACCATGGATTGGTCACTTTGGGACATGCTAATATCACCTCCTATTTGGACTTCACTCATAAGTTAATGGAGAGGTTCGATAAGAAGGATCTCGAGCTACATTTCAGGGAGTTGGAATAGATCAAGCAAGAGGGAACATCGGATGCCTACATCATAGAGTTTCTAAGACTTGCAGTCACCGTGATAGATATCTCTAAGCCGAGGTTGGTGATGTTATTTATTGAAGGTCTATCTGAACCACTTTGTGGTTGGGTGAAGGCTTTCAAACCTGAGACATTACAGGATGCTAGCATCAGGACATGGGACATGTAGGGAGTAGTCCCAAAGACAAAGACCTTCTCCAAACCATTTATTCCACGAAAAGGAAAATATAAGAAACCTCCAGTGAAATAAGGGACAAGTAAGGAGAGGTTAGATGAGGTGACTTGGAATGAGTTGAGAAAAAAGAATCTATGTTTCAGCTGCAAAGAGCCTTGGGAATTGGGCCACAAATGCATGGGCAAAGGAAAGGTTCACTACATAGAGGTGCATTCATATAGTGATGAGGAATAAGGGGTTTCACTAGAGCAGGGAAATGAGAAAGCGGACTCTACTGAGGAGAATCCTCAGGAGGAGGCAAAGAAGGTGGTTATCAACACTTTATCAGGAACGTCTAGATTAAACACCTTCATAGTCAGAGGATTACTATGAGGACAGGGGATTACTACTCTAATTGATGGTGGGAAAACCCACAATTTCATTGATGCACCTTGGGTAGCCAGGATATGGATGGCTACTAAGGAATTTGAGGGGTTCAGTGTAGCAGTGGTCGATGAACAAAGAATGTTTCCAATTTGGTCGTGAAATTGGGAAACGAGAACTTGACTAATGAATTTTATGTCATCGATTGGGCAGACTCCAATATATTTTTGGAAGTCCAATGGCTTCAAACATTGGGGGACATCACATCAAATCATAAGGTAATGATAATGAAATTCTTCACACCAAGAGGTAAACAAGTTGTTCTGAGAGGCATGTCAAATAATACCCCTATAGTTGTGTTTAATAAAAGGATTGAGGCCATTTTCAGACGAGGAGATATAGCATATGCATCTGAGTGTTTTATCACAGAACAGGAAGATGCATAGGGCCGACAGCATCATCATGTAGATATTTAGGCATTTTTAGAAGACATGACAAGGTCTTTGGATAGATACCTCCATGGAGACCACCAAACAGAGGATTTGAGAACATTATAGAGTTGGAGGAGCTAGACAAACCAGTCATAACTACCCCTTTCAAGCATCCCAAGAAATTCAAAGATGAAATAGAAAAGGACATCAAAGATTTACTTGAGATGGGGCATATAAGACCCAGTTCCAGTCCTTTTGCTTCTTCAGTGGTTTTGGTTAAGAATAAGGATGGAACAATGAGAATGTGTATAGACTATAGGGCCCTGAATAAAAATACAATGAAAATAGGTACCCTATACCGAGGATCAACGAGCTTTTGGATGAGCTTCACAGAGCAGTATATTTTTCGAAGATTGATCGTCGATCCGGTTACCATCAAATCAGGGTCAGAGAAGAATATATTCACGAAACCAATTTCAGGTGTCATTATGGGCACTGTGAGTTCTTGGTTGTGTCATTTGGTTTGACCAATGCACTTGCTACATTTTATTCATGCATGAATCACTTATTCAGAAAGTAGTTGTGGAAGAGTTTACTGGTGTTTTTTAATGATTTGTTATAGCAGAACATGGGAGGAACACTTGGGGCACTTAGAGGAGCTTTTGAGCATCATGGAGGAGTGGTGACTATATTAAAAAGATTCCAAGTGTGAATTTGGAAATACATAGGTTCTATACTTGGTACATGTGGTCAGTGCACAAGGAATGTAGGTGCACAGGGAGAAGATACATACTATATTGGATTGGCCACCACCCAAAAATATCATACACCTGCGTGGCTTCTTTGGGATTTGTAGTTATTACAAACGGTTTTTGAAAGGGTTTTCACAGTTGGCTACACCGCTCACATACCTCACAAATAAAGGAGCATTCAGATGGACCGAAGAGGCTCAGAAGGAATTTGACCTCATGAAAGAAGTGATGAGCACCTACCTAGTTTTAGCACTTCCTGACTTCACTCTTTCCTTTGTGCTTGAGTGTGATGCATCAGGTGAAGGGATAGGAGAATTTTTTATGCAGCAAAGGAATACGATTGCATGCGAGATAAGGAATCTCTCGAAGAGGGGTAAACTATATCCCATCTATGACAAATAAATGCTCACCATCATACATGCCTTGGAGAAATTTTGACAATATTTGGTAGGTGGGAAATTTGTGGTTAAAATAGACCACAATAGCTTGAAACACTTCTTGGGGCAAAGGGACTTGAACGAAAGGAAACATAAATGGGTTAGAAAATTATAGGCCTATGACTTTGACATCGAGTATGTTAAAGGGACGAAAAATGCAGTAGATGATGCTCTTTCCAAGAGGCCGTAGATGATGCTCTTTCCAAGAGGCCAGAGATCTGTTTGCTTACAGAGATTTCAGTTGAAAGGAAATTCCATCCATTGGTGGAATATTCTAAGAAAAAAATTTCTTGTGAGGTGATGAATCATAGTACATGGGATGATAGGTATAAGGTGGTGAAATAAATGGAGTCTATGCACAATACACCATTGGCAGGACATATGATATTCTTTAAAACCTACAAGAAATTCAAGGAAAGGTTCACTTGGAAGGGCCTCAAAGATGATATGTTGAAGCATGTGAAAGAGTGTGTGACGTGTCCGCAAAAAAATTCAAAGAAAACCCATCTTGCGGGATTATTATAGTTGTTGCCCATTCTGTAGAATTCCTGCAGAAACCCCGATAGATCTAGAATTCTAGTTAAATTGAACACAAACAATTTGTTGATATTAAAGAGATGAGAGAAATTTTTTACTCCATAAATCATAGAATTATATTAATCAAAAATGAATATACATGAGCAACCATCCTCAAAAGGAAGAGAGGAGGTGAATATATAGAATTTCCAACATAGAAATTCTAGTCAAAAAAGCTAGAAATAGCTAAAATAGGTGTCATAAGCTAAAGGAGACCACATAGTTCGACCTAGACCACTAAAGATACATGTCACACACTCATTAATGTCCAAAAGAGTTAAGTGATGTGCATTAGCTCACTTAATCTCACTTAACTGACAAGAGAAGCAGTTCCAACTCACTTAACTGACCCGAAATAGTAGTTACTAATAATAGTAACGGCAAAAATCATTAATTAAGGAATAAATCTCTCACTCAAAGAGGAGGTGCGCATTCCCTAATAATAGATGATTTTTTTCATGGGGGATTTGGAATAAATCATGAATAAATCAAGAAAATCAAGAAAATCAAGAAAAATCAAGAACCGGGAGTTGAGTCTTGATCTAAAATTAGCAGTTTTCCCTAAAATCTAGGGATGAGGCGCCCTTCTTTTCTATGTGGCCAAATTAGGTGAAATAAAGTGTAAATGAATGTATTAACCAAGATCTAGGAGTCTAGGCTAGGTATAAACTAATGTAAGTTAGGGATATGCTCCAACACCCTCCCTTAAGCCTAACTGTAATGACAAAAAAATTGAGTCTCGGCAACTTGGCCATTTTAGGTACTCATTACATAAAAGAATTCCTCATGAAAAGAGGAAAGAGGGAAAACCTCATGGGAAAACCCCCCCCCAAAAAAAAGAGGAAAAAAAAGCTGAGTGGCCAAAAGTGACCTACTCAGTTGTCTCCATCACTCCAAGCATAGCTCTCAGTTCTGAAAATTTCTTTTCAGTGAAGGACTTGGTGAAGATGTTTGCAACCTGTTTCTCTGTGGGGAAGTATTGTAGTGAAATGACTCTATCATGGATCATCTCATGGATGTAATGCATGTGATAAACTTCCCATCTGCGAGAAGCGGCAATGGCCAAAACTAGTCGAATGGAGTCCATTTTTGCAACAAGTGCAAATGTCTCTGTGTAGTCTATGCCATGTACCTGTGAGTATCCTTTTGTGACCAGTTGAGATTTGTACTTGCTGATCTCACCATATACAGCAATATTTGTTTGATATATCCATCAGCATCGAACAAGCTTTCTTCCTTTCGGAAGTGGAACCAAGTCCCATGTGTTGTTGTCCATAAGAGAAGAGTACTCTTCATCCATGGTAGCCTCCCAAAGTGGGTTTCCAGCAGCCTCAGAGTGTGACTTTGGATATGAACCAAGTGAAATATATAAATGTATGGGCAGCAAAGGTTCTGTGGCATCCAGGGCTTGAGGAGCCCCAAAAAACTATGATCTAGTCCTTCTTGTATCCACAGGATCACCGACTAGTTCACCCGCATCTTGCAGGGTTTTCTCTGCCCAAGTTGGAAACTGAGTTGGAGCAGCCATGACCTGCTCCTCATCCTCTATATCAGACCCAAAATTATGCTTTGATGACTTCTCTGAAGTGATCGAAGAAGTTTCCGACTCCTCCTCATCAATGACAACAAGCGGTTCCTCGGCAGGGTCTTCTGAAAAATCATGCAGTGATTCTTCTTCAAACTTCACACTTCGAGCTAGAATGAACTTTTTAGTATAAGAGTCTAGAAATATATATCCCTTGACACCTTAAAGATATCCAACAAATATGCATTCAACACTTTGAGGCTCCAAATCCTTCCTCTTATCTGTCGGAATGTGAACCCATGCTCGTGAACCAAAAATACGAAAGTGTGACACTTTCGGTTTCTTACTGGTCCAACATTCAAAAGGAGTGGTGCCTTTTATTGATTTGTGAGAAACTCAGTTCTGAATGTATACTGCACAATTAATAGCTTTAGCCCATAGATTGGGAGCTAATGATTTTGACTGTAGCATACAATTGGCCATCTCTTTTAAGGACCAGTTTTTCTTCTCCACAACATCGTTCTGTTGTGGTGTATATGGAACTGTGTTGTAGTTGTATACCTACATCAATACAAATTTGCTGCACATATTTGTTGACATACTCCCCCCCATTATCAGTATGGAGTATCTTAATCTTACACCCAGACTCATTCTCAGCAAGTGCTTTAAATTCTATAAGGCATTCAAATACTTCCAATTTTAATTTCAAAAAAAATACCCAAGTAAAGCGAGAGAAATCATATATGAAGGTGAGTACATATCGAGCCTTACTGATTGAAGGTTGTGGGAATGGGCCTATAATGTCACTGTGAATCAGCCCAAGAGGTGAAGAATCTCTCTGTTCCTTCCCTTTGTCAAACGTTTTCTCTAGATGCTTGCCAAGAATGCATCCTTGACATACACCGCTTGTGAATTTAATAGCTGGCAATCCTTCTACCATGTTTTCTTTGCTAAGTTGATGTAAGTAATTATAGTTTAGATGGACAAATATTTCATGCCATAACCTACTGATATCATTATATTGTGACAGAAATACAGTGCTAATATATTTAGGAACAAAGTGGGAGAAGAAATACAAACGAGAACCGTGATCTGCAATTCCATGTGCAAGCTGTGAGCCTGTGGAAATGTCGGTAATCACTGCGGAGTCCGGAGTGAACTCCACCTTCCTTCTAGAGCCGGAATGAGTGGTCTGATATATTGAGAGAAGACTTGTAGACAGAGAGGGAACATGAAGCACATTTGTGAAGCAACCCCCTTCAAGATCAACAATTCCTTCTCCGCACACCTTTGCGGGTGTGGGATCTCCCAAGTAAATTAGGGATCTGGTGCTTTCTTCGATGGAGGAAAATTCATCTTTTGATGCAGCCATATGGTTCGATGCACATGAATCAAGGATCCAAGTTGATGGAGTGGATGTGACAGCCATTAAAGCATGACCATCTCGTGCTCTCCCTCCCGTTCTATTATCATCTTTCTTCTTTGCATTTTCGGGCACCGTGAGATTGTGATGTTGCAATTGCTTAGCCATCTCATCGATAGTCTTCCTCATGCAATTTTCTTCAGGATGAAAACATTTGGAATAGTAGCTGCAAATTGTTCTTTCCTTCTTCTTCTTACCCTTAGGCTCAGAAGAGTTATCTGAAGATTGTGTGGATCTCTCCTTCTTCGATTTAGGAAATTTACCCATTCCTTTTTTCTTGTCTTTTCCACTGCTCTTTGGAGCATTAGTAGCCGCGAGTGCTTAGTTCTTGGAACACTTGATGGCACCCATTTGGACTAACTTAGCTTGATCTTGAGTCAATGTTGCAATGAAATC
The DNA here is from genome assembly GCA_900067695.1 of Picea abies. Classification (NCBI taxonomy): domain Eukaryota; kingdom Viridiplantae; phylum Streptophyta; class Pinopsida; order Pinales; family Pinaceae; genus Picea; species Picea abies. The sequence goes on along the minus strand of CBVK0100043465.1, from coordinate 13,521 downwards.
ATTCAATGGAGGCATTTTCCATTTTTCCTGAGTCAATTTAGATGCTTGAAAAGACAACACAAATACAGAATATGCAGGACCTAACTTCAAGAGAATTGAAAGGATGAGTTGTTCTTCCTCTTTCATGACTCCACATGCATTAATTTCAACAAGGAGGGATTTGAACTTGGTGAATAATTCTTGCAGGTTGTTGAAATGAATTGGACTTAGGGATATGAGTTCATTCTCCAGTTGATGCACTCTCATTGCATCCTGCTTGCCGAATAGTCCTTCCAATGTGGTCTAGACCACATCCGAAGTAGTGGCTCTACTGAAATGAAAGAGGAGATCTATGGAAATTGATAGGCATATCAACCCAATTTCTTTATCTAATTTATTGAAATACTTTATCTTCTCTACTGCAGCAGTCGGTTCTTTCTTTGTTCCCATTGTTACCCTGTAAAGCCCTTTGCTTCAGAGGAGCAGAGAGATCATTGTCTTCCATTCGAAGTAATTGAAAGGATTTAGAATGAGTTTTGTGGGATAAGAGAGATGAACCATTGCTAATTTCTGTGCCTCCTGATGATCTATACCTGCAAATAAAACCGTATGCAATCCACTAGATTCAATCTAGCTCTGATACCATGTAGAATTCCTGTAGAAACCCCGATAGATCTAGAATTCTAGTTAAATTGAACACGAACAATTTGCTGATATTCAAGAGATGAGAGAAAGTTTATGCTCCATAAATCAGAGAATTATATTAATCAAAAATGAATATACATGAGCAACCATCCTCAAAAAGAAGAGAGGAGGTGAATATATAGAATTTCCAACATAGAAATTCTAATCAAAAAAAGCTAGAAATAGCTAAAATATGTGTCATAAGCTAAGGGAGACCACATAGTTCGACCTAGACCACTAAAGATGCATGTCACACACTCATTAATGTCCACAAGAGTTAAGTGATGCGCATTAGCTCACTTAATCTCACTTAGCTGACAAGAGAAGCAGTTCCAACTCACTTAACTGACCCGAAATAGTAGTTACTAATAATAGTAACGGCAAAAATCATTAATTAAGGAATAAATCTCTCACTCAAAGAGGAGGTGTGCATTCCCTAATAATAGATGAGTTTTTGCATGGGGGAGTTGGAATAAATCATGAATAAATCGAGAAAATCAAGAATAAATCGAGAAAATCAAGAAAAATCAAGAAAATCAAGAACTGGGAGTTGAGTCTTGATCTAAAATTAGTAGTTTTCCCTAAAATCTAGGGATGAGGTGCCCTTCTTCTCTATGTGGACAAATTAGGTGAAATAAAGTGTAAATGAATGTATTAACCAAGATCTAGGAGTCTAGGCTAGGTATAAACTAATGTAAGTTAGGGATATGCTCCAACACATTCCAGAGAAGAAATGGGAGAGTATATCCATGGATTTTACCACATGGTTGTCAAAGGTCTAGGGCGGATATTGTATATACGTGGTGATCGATCAGTTGACCAAATTTTCACACTTCTTTGAAATATCCTCATAGTATAAGGCAACATAGATGGTAGAGCTATTCTTCAAAGAGGTATCTATACTTCATGAGATGCCAAAATATATTGTCAATGATAGGGACAACATGTTCCTCAACACTTTTTGGCAAGAGCTATTGAGATTGCTTGGCATAGAGTTGACCCCAAGCACTAGCTACCACCCTCAGAAATACAGCCAAATAGTGATTATGAAAAAATGGCTTAAGGGATATCTAAGTAACTATGTGTCAGGGAAGTAGAAAGCATGGATGAAGTGGTTTCACCTAGGTGAGCATTGCTACAACACCACTCAACACATGTCCATTGGCATGACTCCATTCTGAGCATTGTATGGATATGATGCTCTTTCCTTTGTTGACTTGGAATTTGGGGATAGTAGGGCTCCCAAAGACAAGGATTGGACCCAAGAGATCCAAGACATACTCATGGCTCTCAAGGACAACCTACAAACAGACCAAAATCAGTAGAATTTATATGCATATAGGAATAGGGTCGAGCACACTTTCGAGGTGGGAAAATTTGTTTTATTGAGGCTACAGCCATATAGAAATTCTTCATTAAAGAAGAGTGGAGCATAAAATATTAAGCCACGTTTCAATGGGACTTACAGGGTGGTTCGGAGAGTTGGAAAAGTGGCTTATGAACTGGAATTTCCAAAGGGAAAAAAAATCCATATTGTGTTTCACATCTCGTTCCTAAAAAGGGCATTGGGGAAATAGGTCACCACTTCAGTAGAGCTACCTCCCTTGGATGAGGAGGGGAAATTAGTACTAGTTCTTGAGGAGGTATTGGAGGTCAAAGAGAGGAGACTGTGTAACAGGGTGATTTGGGAATACCTCATCAGATGGCAAGACTTACCAATAGAGGATTCCACGTGGGAGGGTGATCAGATCTTGCAGCATCTAAATTTGCAGTTGCTTGAGGAAAATCAATATCGGGAATGGGGGATTGTAATGTCCCTTTCCAAGTGAGTCATCTAGATGAATGGAAAAAATGGCCTAAGTAATTCCCATGGTTCATAGTCAAGGAATTAAAAGGGAATTAATTATTTTGTTAATGTCACTAGAGCAGGAATTACTTAATTATAAAGGTGACATTGAGTAAAAGGGAAAAAATGTGCCTAAGTGACTATTAAGAATACAAAAAGTCACTTAAATTGATTAAAAGTTAAAAAGGTCGTAAAAGAGCCAATTGATGAATAAAAGGGGAAAAACAGGGTGTCATCTCTCATTCTGGCATTGCTATTTTCTAATTTCTCATTGAGAGAGATCATTATGGTGTTTGGAACTCTTGGGACGGAAACCCTGGGAGAATTTTTAGAGATTGGCTTCGATGGTGAGACCATCCATCCTAGTTAGTCACCTTGGAGGAAGAGGTCACTTCATATTTCTTCGGTGTGGTCGATTTTTTATCATTTTGGTAGCTAAGTTCTTATGGTGGATTAGATTTCTTGTGGCAGAAAAACGTCATAAATTCTTGGTTGAGTTTCTTGCTTACAGAGGAAGAATTTTGTTTTAAGCTACATATTTTCATGTTGATATAGCATCCCCTTGAGAATAGCGATGAGTTAGTAGTTATGTGGTCGATTCTTCCAGAGTTATGCTATTTTATCAATATTTGGAGTGAAATATTCAACTGTGGGTCTATTTATTTACCTGCAGGGCTGAGTTTTTACTCAAGAGGGTCGACTGGAGTGTGACATCAATTCACTGCTAAGGGGAGACTGAATATCTGACTATTTGGTATGGTTTCTTTAATGTTTTGGCCACGTTTTACTTGTTAGGTTGTTTTCTACCACTGTTCGGTGCATTCCCTGTTTTTTGGGTGCATTAATTTCTTGTTGGGCAAGTTATTTTTCTCTGTGGGTCGAGCTCCTTCATTTTGGGCCAGAATCTGTGCTCCAGAGATCGATTTTTCTTATGAATAATTCGTTGCATCACACCCATCAAACTATTTCACTAAAACAACACTCTACAGGCATGTATATTACCCAATGCTTGTTGTTTATCTCCCCTATTACAGACATTTTTTGGTTGATAAATAGTTCATAAAATGTATTCATATGTGTTGTTGTTGGAATATTATGAAGTGATAAACCGATTGTTTTCATAAATCTCTGAGTATTGGTTATGAGTATATGTCATGTGCATTGCCAATGTGTGTATCATTAGTAAGCAAGAAGATTTGATGTTTTGTAGTAAAGGAGAATTATATATAAATTGTTTGATTAAACATCTATATCAATAAACACAACCAAAAAAGCAATAAAAAAAATAGCAGGGGACATTACAATTTTGTATCGCAATGCGTACTTGTAAGAGAATTATCAATGACTAATAAAAGAAGCCAATTGTTGTGGACGTAGCCAAAGTTGGGTGAACCACATTTAACATGTGTGTTTTGATGTGTTTTCTTTGCGTTTTATGATGTTTAATGTTATGGTGCAATGATAATATATGTTGAATGTATTGTTCATAGATGATGTTTTAATGTTGCACACTGAAGTATCTAGTAATTGAATGAATTTTAAGTGGGAGAATGTCGTGCATAGAATATATTGAGTTTTAAGTAATTGTTAAGTAATGGAAATTGTGTGCATGAGTAAATGGTAGTAAGAACATGAAGAGTGCCTCACTTCCCCTCATCACTGCAGAACCTTGGTTCATGCAACCCCTCTAGATGCCTTGGGTGAAACGTCACTTGATTGCAATTGATTCTGAAAGGGTTGGTGTCTAATGGTTTTGTTGGTATATTGATGATTAACCTCGGGTCTACCCATTATGCACAAAAAAAAATCATCGCGCACTAGAAGAATGCCTGAGTGGCTCGAGACGAGCCATAGGTGAGTGTTGGGGACCTGTTGGATAGGCATTTTGGTTAAGTTTTGGGATCTTTTCCAAAATAATTCAAAGTAGAAAAGGTAGTTATAATATGGACCAACACACGTGATGGGAGCAAACTTTAAGGAGACTAAGTGTGTGATAGAAGGATGTGCGATGGAGCAGCGTGAAAAAGGCAGAAAACGGTTATAGACTATTGGACATTTTGTCCACTTTGTACTGGGATTAGCCCTATTTTTATGTATAAATATGTAATGGGTTTTGGGTTGAAAAGGTTCAGAGAATGTGATCCAGATTATTTTGAGAATGACATGAAAACAGAAATAGAGTAGAGATATAACAAAGAAATACTCAAAGATATTGAAAGAAACACATAAATATAGTGAAACCCAACTTCTATTAATGAATAAGAGAGAAAAACATTATAGAACACAAACTGGAAAATGGGGTAACTTATCTCTGAAAAGAAAGAGATGTTTCCTACGCTTCATTCACAAAAATCTTTACATCACACTCCATTGCATGCTTAAAGGGCCTCCTTTGTCTCAATTATATATGAGAGAGTGAGACGAGAACAATCTCCATGATGCATGTGGGATAAATTAGTCTAAGTTTATAAAATGTCATAGGCATGTAAAACACTAAGTCTTCTCGGGTGGTCACCCATCCCAGTACTACTCTAGCTCGAGTTCTCTTAACTACGGAGTTCTAATGGGATTTGGTGCATTAACGCTATGTTGTAATCATGTACCTAAGACCACTAGGAAATCATTACATGATGTTTGTAATTAAGAAATGAAGATGGCATTACATTCCATTTCCCATCAAAAGGATGAATATCATGCTTTATCAAAACCATAGGCTTGAAATGTTGATTCAATGGAAAAGGTGGATGGACACTAAGATCCACCTTGATCATTCCTCCCCCCTTAGAAATAAAGGGTCCCCATTGCATCAAGTTCCCTCAAGAGATGGGGAAACTTCTTCTGAATCTAAACCTTGGTGAGTCACTTTCCTTGTTGAAGTATATGTCTTGCTTGTACTTTCCCTGTGGAAGGATTTCATGAACCTCTTGGAGTTTTTGTATCCATTCAATAGATATGGTTGCACGATTTGTCTTAGTCTGAGTGTGGGAGAACTTTGCCAGTGAATATGTAGCAAGAAGAGCTATATCAATGGGGGATAATGGTTGGATCCCCAATAACACCTGAAAAAGGTCGTGACCAATAGAGCTATGTTGAACATATGGAAGAATATCATTCTCTTTGTGCTCCACTACAATATTTTCGACCTACTTTTGTTGGATAGAAACCTCTTGGGCTGAGGCTATATTGGTCGCAGTGACCTTCTACTAACCATCTGATTGGATCATGAAGAGGGAAAAAAAATTGTTCTGAAAGATTACTCTGTGGCATTGGTTTTATGAGATCATTGAAGTGGAAATAGTTGGAGCTACCTCTAGTACCCTGTAGAGCTGACCTCCCATAGTAACAATGACACTGCGGGGCCGAGACTCATAGATAGTATGATATTTTCACATATATGGTTGTCCTAAAAGAACATTGCAAGCTTCAAGTGGAGAAACATCACACACTACCTCATCCTTGAAGGGCTTGATTCCATAGGACATGCGACATTGTTGGCTGACACGGATTTCTCATCCCCGTCTCAACCATCTGATGGTGTATGGTTAGGGGTGTGGCATCGTTGGCAGATTCAATCTCTTGACAACCTTAGCTAAGATCAGGTTCTTCTGACTTCCACTGTCAACAATGAAATGAAGTGGGGTCCCATTTACCCACATCTGCGAGTGGAAGAGGCACCCCCCCTCCTCAAGCTCCTCTAGTTCTTCTAGTTATATTGTTGTGGTCATTATAGTAGTAGTAGGTTTTGCATCGATGATATGTTTCCTTTTATTGTGCTTTGAATCAGAATTCAAGTCATGTTCCAATTATTTTTATTTGAGCTCAGCCACCAATAAATGTTTCTATCGACATTCATCAGTGATGTGTCAGGGGTTGTTGTGGAACTCACACCACTTTTCAATGTCTTTATTAGACTTTTCATTACCCTTCTTTGCCTACGTATTGGAATGGATCTCTTGATATTTCCCTTCCTTTATCTCTCCTTTGTTCTGTGAGTTATGGTTTCATTTTCCATCATTATTTTGTGGCGTATTTTCAAACCTGAATCTCGCTTACTATGTTGCTTGAATTTCTTCTCAATTTTGACTACATATCGATAAGCAACTCCCAATGAGGAGATGTCCAAGAAATCCATCTTTGTTTGGATGTACATATGCATACCACTCTGATACTTCAAAACCAGGTGTCGTTTGGAGACTTTGATACCCATATTTGAGTGCAAGGTATGAAAGATGTTAGTGTACTCTAGCATTGGCTGATCTATTTTCTAACGCAGAGTTGTCCATCTCATGTACTGGTCATCATAGTTTCCGACGGGGTAGAACTCCTCCTTTAGGGAATCTTCAAAGGTTTTCCAAGTGGGTTCTCTCTTGAATGGTGTAGATTCATTCATGGTGTACCTCTCCCAGTAACCTTCCCACCAAGATCTGACATGGGGAAGGGATTTAAGGAGTGCAAAGGTTATCTTTTCACAGTCGAAAAAATTTTGGACAGAATAATAACCTTCTAGCAGATTCAACCATTTTTCTAGAGCATCTACATCTATTTGTCTTTCAAATAAGGGGATATCAAAATTGACTTGTACCTTGGAGTGTGTTGCACCTCTGAAATTTTTTCTTGTCGAAGATGCCTCGGTTGCTACCATCGGTAGTATTCTAAGGATATGAGAGAATTTTTCCATCATCTTGTTCCTTTGCTGCACGGGGGATTCCTTGAGAAACTTCTTGAAAGGATCTCCTTCTCTTTCATCTCTCTTTTCTTCCGCCATGGGAGGTCACTCGGGCTAGTGAGAGAGGTTTTCCTCAAGAAAAACTAGATCAAGACCCAAATATCTATACCATGACCTCGTCAGGGACTTGCTCTAAGAAATGACAAGGAGCAGATTGCTCTAATACCACTGATCCAGATTATTTTGAGAACGACATGAAGACTGAAATAAAGTAGAGATGTAACATGGAAATACACAGAGATATTGCAAGAAACAATAAATATAGTGAAACCCAACTTCTATTAATGAATAAGAGAGAAAAACATTGTAGAACACAAACTAGAAAAATGGGGTAGTTTATCCATGAAAAGAAAGAGATGTTGGCTACACTTCATTCACAACAATCTTTACATCACACTCCATTGCATGCTTAAAGGGCCTCCACCTCAATTATACATGATAGAGTGAGAGGAGAACAATTCACATGATGCATGTGGGATAAATTAGTCTGAGTTTATAAAATTCCATAGGCATGTAAAACACTAGGACTTCTCAGGCGGTCACCTATCCCAGTACTACTCTAGCTCGAGTGCGCTTAACTACGGAGTTCTAATGGGATCTGGTGCATTAACGCTATGTTGTAAGCATGTAAATAAGACCACTAGGAAATCATTACATGATGTTTGTAATTAACAAATGAATATGGAATTACATTACATTCCCCATCAAAAGGGTGAATATCATGGTTTATCAAAACCATAGGCTTGAAATGTTGATTCAATGGAAACGGTGGATGGCCACTGAGATCCACCTGGAACAGAATGAGAATTTCTTAGTGATTTTGGGGTAATTTGAGTCGAGCGTTGGAAGACGTTTTGAGGTATGACTGAGTGAAGCTCGCACTGCAGAAAAATGGATAGGCGGTTTTGGTTAATGTTAATGTTTCATATTTTGTAGTGCACTGCACAAATGTAAGAGAAATATCAATGACTAATATGAGAAGTCAGTGGTTTTGGACATAGCCCAAGTTGGGTGAACCACATTAAATTTGTGTGTTGTGATGTGTTGTATTTTTGTTTTATGATGTTTAATGTTATGGTGCAATGATGATATATGTTGAATGTATTGTTCATAGATGATGTTATAATGTTGTGCATTCATGTATCTAGTAATTGAAAGAATGTTAAGTCGGAGAATGTCATGCATAGAATATATTGAGTGTTAAGTAATTGTTAAGTAATGGAAACTGCATGCATGAGTAAATGGTAGTAAGAACATGAAGAGTTCCTCACTTCCCCTCATCACTGTAGAACCTTGGTTCCTATAGCCCCTCTAGATGCCTCGAGTGAGACTTCACTTGCTTGTGGGTGACACTGAAAGGGCCATTGTCTAAGGGTTTTGTTGGTATATTGATGATTAGCCTAGGTCTGCCCACTGTGTGCCAACAGTGAGCCATTAAGACTTGTGCTTGAATCTCTTATTTTACACCATTGATAACACATTTTTTCAAAAATCAATTGATCATTCCCTCCATGTGAATTTGTAATTTCTCAAAGGTCACTACAAAGTCTTCAACCTTGTCTATTTATCACAACTTGGTCAACCATCCCAAATAATGAGTATATATTTCAAAGAAAGCATAGATGGCCTTCAAAAACTAAGTCCAAGCAACGTACCTTGCATGAGACTTCATATGCCATTACCACCATTACCAATGTTCCCTATACAAGTCTAACACACTCACTCTAAGTTCCATCAAGTCACTAATAATTCCTTAGAGAGATAAATAATGCTCCATTTGGGTAACCTAACTAGTTGGGTCTAAACCATCAAAATTGTTTAGGTATACATTGGAAAGTGTGTGCCACATGTTGTGTTGATTATCATGAAAGTGTGGACCTAGGCAATACCATCCCCCATTGAAAGAGTCACCCCCTTCTGACTACCCTAGTGGATCCTATGAAATTTCTTTGTATTTCAACGTTGTAGAGAGGTTGTATTTGAGGTCTCGAAACTCTTTTTTGAGGTCTCCAAACTCGTAATAGAGATTAGTGTCGATGTTGGTGACCTTTATGTCTAGACCATTGAGATTTCACATTTGTGGTCATATACTCAATTTTGGATTCCAAAGTTTTGATTTCTATACATGGTAAAGTTCTAGTGGATACCATTTACCTTAGGTTTCACCAAAAGGATTATTTGAGAATTATACCAATGTGATCAACTTCAAGAAATGATGCTTTTGAGATAGGTCTCTCACAATGGCATTGGAAAAACCTAGACTCTTTATTTTTATTTTTTTTCCTTTTTTCAATAAGAGTATTACTCTTGGATAATTATTATTGAAGTTGCCTCAAATTCTTTAAGAATCTAGTGTTCCATGACTACTTCAAGAATATTGGCACCCATTACACTTCCTAAGAGATTGTGTATAGAAGGGTGTTGTATCGCTTCATTATATTCCTGCATAGTTATAGGTTGACATTCTAACAAAGCCCTTGGCCAAAGGGAATTTTTATATGCTAAGGGAGAAGATATGGGTTTGTGAAAACATGTTCCTTGCAAAGAGGGAGTGTTAACTTTTGGGCTTACTCCAAAATTGTTTACACCATGATTAAGAGTGTTTTATGTGATGCAGGGTGCATGGTGTGATGATTACCCTTGGTTGTCTCACGATGAACATAAACATTGGAGCTAGCTTACTAATGGATTTCTAGACCTTAACTTGTTTGCAATACCTTGTCTTAATTATATTCCTATTTAGTTGTACGTCATTGACATTCTAACCAATACCTTAGCCAAATATAAGTTTGAGATGTTGAGGGAGAAGATAGGTATTTGTGAAAACTATTTCCTCATAAAGAGGGAGATTTAAATTTTGGGGTTACCTTGAAAGTGTTTATTCCATCTTGGGGATGCTTCATGTGATGTGGGGCGCATGGTGTGTCAATTACCCTTTGTTGTATTGTGATAGACATACACATTGAAGTTAGATTTCTCATGGATTGCTAGACATTCTCTTGGTAATTATGTGGCTCAATTCCTTGGAGAATTGGAGACATAGATAGCTTGGTGACTTATTCATGTGGCAAAAGCATGGATATTGGTTGCTTTGCTTGGGAGGATGACTCATTTAGGAGTGATGTGCATCTTGGAGGAGGATGTTGAGCCTTAGATAACATGGGAAAACTCAATTTCTTGCATGGAGGCTTGTATTTGACTTGAGGACACTTAGCTTAAGGAGTGACCATGTAAGTGTGGTAGACTTGAAGGTACACACAGCTTAGGAGGTAGCATTAGAGATTTGGAGGCCTTTGGAGGAGTATTGAACACATCTCGTGGAGTCTTAAACCTTGGAAATTTTCTCATTGGATGTACTCACATTAGAGATTGACATGCATCACTTGGAATTTAAGCACTCCACATGTGGCTCTATATTTTGTAGACTTAATTTTATTATAGGGGAGTAGGTTCACTTCTTATTGTTGGCTTCCCTCACCTTTCATATAAATAGAGGGAGTTAAGTCTGTTCATCATGTGTACTTGTTCACTCATGTAATCACATGTTTGTGTAACATGATTATTGACTTGACGAGAACTATGATCTCAAAATGAGAACGTTGTCCCTTAAAACCCATACTTTTTTGTCAAAAACCCCAAAATTAACCCCTGCATTGAAAAATGGCGCTCCCAAAATCACCATATTTTTACTTTTTATTTTTAGTTCGAAGTTAAAATTACAACCTTATTTTTTGGAGCTAAATATTTTTTATAGAATATTTAGCTACCACATTGCTCTAATGTTGCATTTACCCTATCCACACACCCTTCTGTTTTTCGTAGCCTGCAAGCCCTCCTAGATATGGATCTAAGAGGGAGCCTCTCAACCCCCTCCCCCCATATCCTTATGCTAAAGAAATTTCTTTCTAAGACCTAATCGATTCTCTTGGTAAGATGCCACCCAAGCCTCAGTTGTCCCTGATAATATGGAAAATCAAATCCATGATGTCAAGCTACTAGCCACGGTTCCTCGTCATAAATCCTTGGCCCTTACTGAAAGAGGTCTCATAGGAAAATTTACTTGAATATGGCCTTCTTTAGAGACAATGTGTTAGAAAAACAGGATCGTGGAGCAATAAAATAAGATAAATGCATAAATAAAAACATAGAAGATACACAATACAATAGAGACATAGATATATGTGTTTCACCCAGTGTGGGCTACGTCCACCAGAGAAATTGCCATGTCCTTCCTTTTTTATTATCCAGCAAAATGAAGGGATATAACCTATAGCACATTCGTTGTAACTTCCTCTTCTTTCTCTCATAGTATCCTCTCTTAGAATACAATAATCACCATAATACACAGCCGCAATACAATTCCCTCATAAAATAAGGTTGTCTTCTAGGGAAAAAAAAAACCCAACATAACTTCTATCGTTAAATCTGTGACCTTATAATGAATGGTCCATATTGACTACAAAATTACAATATTTTACATGACTTTTTTTCCCAATATTTCGCTTGCCCCTGAATCCCCCACCAGGGGGGCTACAAAAATTATCGTTTCCCACCCCCTGGGCCCCCCTATCAATAGTTGTGGGGGGGAAATCCCCCCCACACCCCCCCCCATTAAGGAATGGGGTCCAAACATGGCTAAAACAAACATATGAATCAAGAAGATAATCAGGCTCCACAACCAAAAATCTCCCACTTGGAGACTATTCACAACAACTCCACTGTTGGTGTACCTGTTGGACTATGATCGACCTTGGACCTAGAAAATTTCTCATCTTCACCTTCATGATTGAAGACCAACTGAAACTGAGTAGGAACTCAATTTATCCCTGGTTACTCCCTTTGTTAACATGTCTGCGGGATTCTGGCTAGTATGTATCTTTTCCATCTTAAAATGTCCATCTTCCAAGGCAGATCGTATGAAATGGTACATGAGTTGTATGTGCTTAGTCTTCGAATGGAAGGTTGATTACTTTGCAATATGAAAGGCACTCTCGTTTCCATAGTACAACCTACTATTCTCCTACTTCTTTCCCAATTCCTTCATAAACCTCAGTAACCAAATCATATCTTTACTGGCCTCTGTAGCAGCAACATACTATGCTTCCATTGTTGAAAGTGAAACAACCTTTTCCATTTTTGAAATCCAACTTATTGTTGTTCCACCTACAGTAAAAACATACCCTGTGGCGCTCCTCCTGCTATCTTTATCACCTACCATATATGAATCAACATATCCCTGTAGAACAATGTATGAACCTCCAAAACATAATGCATGAGTAGAAATGCCTCTCAAATACCTGAGAATGCACTTTACTACCTCCCAATGTTATTTACCTGGATTGCTCATATACCTTCTCACAACTCCCACTGCATGTGCAATATCTAGTCTTGTGCAAACCATTGCATACGTCAAGCTGCCAATTGTTGATGAATAAGAGACCATGTACATGTATTCTATCTCCTCATGTGTCTTGGGACACATTTCCTTAGTTAATTTGAAATGGATGGCTTTGCATTATGCATTATAAACCTCTCCAGCACCTTCTCTATGTACTCACCCTGAGACAATGTCAATTTGTGATTTTTCTTGTCTCTTGTTATTCTCATACCAAGGGTTTTCTTTGCAGCACCCGAATCCTTCATCGCAAATGAATTAGCTAATTTATTCTTAAGAACATTTATATCCTGCATATTAGACCCTGTAACGAGCATGTCATCTACATACAATAGCAAGATAATATAGCTTACATTTTCTAGCTTTTTAAAATAAACACAGTGATCAGAATGACATCTATTATAACCTTNNNTAGCTTTTTAAAATAAACACAGTGATCAGAATGACATCTATTATAACCTTCTTCTGTCATAAACCTGTCAAACTTCAAATACCATTGCCTAGGAGATTTCCTTAGGCCATACAATATCTTATTCAAACTACATACTAGATTCTCATTTCCTTTGAACTCATACCCCTATGGTTGTTGCATATAAATCTCTTCCTCCAAATCCCCATGGAGAAAAGTTATTTTTACATCTAATTGTTCAAGATGAAAATCTTCTACTACCACAAGACTTAAAATAGTCTTAATTGAATTCATATTAACAACAGGAGAAAATAATTCATCAAAATATATACCTTTCTTTTGTGAAAGCCCTTTTACAACAAGTCTATCCTTGTACCATTTTTTTCCTCCATATTCTTCATTCACTTGCAAACCCATTTATTCTGCAATGCTCTTTTTTCTGCAGGAAACTAAACCAAGTCCAAAGTCTAGCTATTTACCAA
>CBVK0100043464.1:169-34781 GCA_900067695.1 Picea abies | reverse complement strand
GCTCTTCCGATCTCACGAAGGGAGAGTGAAACAAGGATGAGGTAACTCAAGGATGCTTATGGCATGGTAGCTTCCATAAGGAGGGTGTGTCAAATGGAACAATGAGCTGAATTATTTCCAGAAGAAGCTCTATGGAATAGAGCAATTGACTTCCAGCTGCAGTATGAATACCATAATTGGTGCTAGAAAGTAGATCACCAGATGGATAACAAGCTTCTAATAGCTAAAGCTTGGATATTTTTAAAGAATTTGAATGGTACATGGTATATAATGCACTGAGGACAGTGCATAAATAAGGGGAAGGGATTGTAACATCCCAAGGCCGAGCCCCTGCTGAATTGTAATTATGTTTATAGGCTGGCGAGCCACATGTTTATAAGATGCAGACTTATATGTTTATTAGGTTGGAGAGCCTATATTCTTAAGGCCATGCACCTGATTTTTGTATATGTAAATGCACATATCATTAATAAAATTACACTACTGCGTGTAGACCGACCATAAAGAAAGAGTTATGGGGTACTAAGATCCACTAGGTAGGGTGAGGGAAGGGGATAAGTGTCCAGGATTAGGGGCTAAGCTAAAGGGATTACCTCTAAAGGGATAGTATTATATTATTCTTTCCAAAAGGTTAAGGTTGGACATAATCCGTGTTGTGATAAGTTCTTGGGGAAAAGGGAACGAGTGTTAAGTGGAGCTCATGCAGCTTCAGGAAGAAATGTGTCAACCTGAGAGCATGCAACTTATAGCTGGGAAAGCCATCTCATTGGGGGGTTCTCCCTCCACTCTCGTGTCTGTCCCCATGCTCGTGTTCCCTCGCCACTCTTTCCAATCGGGGGACCCTCGCCATTCTATGGAAGTATGCCATCTTACTGATTCATCTAGGGATTCATGCGGGGATCCATCCTCTTCATCGTCGACCTCTGCATCATTCATGCGACTCTGAAACTAGTAAACCCATGAAGCTAAACTATGTTTTCCTGTGAAGCACAACACACTTGTACTTTTCCAGAGCCATGTTGTGCCTTAACAATTTGTTGCTGCTGTTTCCATCACCTAAGCTGTACCGAGCCTTGTTGTTGCCATCACCCTTACTGGAGTTAACTTAGGATTTGGAATGAAGAAGCAGGTTGTCAGGCCTGTGGTTTGAAAAGGTGGGTTGTTAGGCCCGTGGATTGAAGAAGAAGGTTGTTAGGCCTGTGGAAACTCTCTCCAGGTGAGAGAGGTTGTTGGGGAAGTGATTTATCCTAGAGGGAGTGCAACAATAACTACAATGATCTGAGAATTCCTGTCTGGCCTGTTACTGAAGACCTGGAAGGGAAGTGGGGTAGCCAAAGGACTGTTGAGCAGAGAAGGGGCACACTTCCTGGGGTGGGCAGGCATGTGGGGAATGAGAGGCTATAGGTTGTATGTATAAGTTGGCTCTAGGGAGGGAATCCTTCCTAATTGACTGTGTAGAATCCCATTGTCTCAGCCTATCCTAGGAATCCCTTTACCCAGGTGGAGTTTAGTCCTAGCTCGGGGGTGACCCACTGTTGAGAATGATGAGAAATGTGGTCTATGGCTGGGAGGTTCGTGGAAGGTTTGCACACAGTTGGTGGTCTTCTCTAAAAAGATAAGTACCATTTATATGTTCATTTACTTTTTTTGTATTTGTACATGTTTTATATTTAGGAGTTTAGCCTCTATATGTGGTACATATAGTCTTTACTGTTATTTCCACATTTATCTGTATATTAGCAGAATATAATTGTCTGTTAAGTTATATATGCATGATGTTCTGCAAAAGTTTTTTTGGTTGCCATAGCCCAATAGGTCTATGGCTGGGTAGGATACCTTTTGGGTTATCAGAAGCTCAGTAGGAATGTGTTTTTCGGTATCATGACCCGACTTGAGTGGTCGGGTACGTCACAATATGGTATCAGAGCATTTTCTGTAGTGATGTTGCTCGACCTGTTGGTGGCCGGGGATGTCACAATGTGGTATTAGAGAAGAAAAACAATGATAAGGTTGTTTGGGTAGCGTTACCCGACAGGTCTTGGTGGTCGGGGATGTTAAAAAAGATTCATTTCCATATCACCATTTAAATGCATTATAAAACACATGTGGTAGAAATGAATGGTAGAAAACCTACCTTCACAGGTTATGTATTTTTGGACCACTTCTAAGACACTCTGCCATTCTTCCTTCATCCATTTATTTGGAATTTCTTGACTCCAATATGGATTTTGGTGTTCTTCCACTAAAAATTGATTGCACAGGTATGTAGGGATTTTTTTCTTCTTCCACCAACTTTCACCCTTTATAGGTAAACACCGAGCTACTATAATTGAATGCTTAGTGACATGATTGATCACAACTCCAAACTGAGTCTGAAATCCATCGAAATTCTTAGCAAACAGCAATGAAATTTCCTGATGGTTCCCCCAAAAAGTGAAGAAAAACTTAAACCATTATCCTTAGATGAATTTCACCATATGTTTTGGGTAGGCTTCTAATAATTCAATCCCCTCTGGTTCTAATCGAATAATTCGACCACCTTTCTTGGGAAACATATTCCACTTTGACACATTCACACTGATCATGAGCTCTATTATACTTGTGATAACTAGGGTTTCCCCTTACTTAGGATTTCAAATTACCTGCACAAAATAGATAATGCAGAAGGGTTTTCATTGCAAATGGTGTTACACTATATTTCCCTTTATTTTAGAATTCTTTAAAAACAAAATAAATCATAATTTTGCATGTTTCTAATACGTGGTCTGACACATGCGTTTGATGGGAGTAAGAACATATTTAGATTCAAGTTCATTAAATCATGCATAGGGATATAAAAATGATTTAGATCTAACATAATTTAATATCTTAACCGTTTTCATGATATCCTGCATGATTTCAAAGCAATTGACACGATCTTCGGATTTGAAACACACTTGAAATAATGATGTTTTTTATGTGTTGCAAGAAAGGAAACATTCTTGTAGCAACCATGATTATTCTTCAAACCTTGGAAAATTCCCTTTCACTTGAAACATGAATAACATATATGATATGTCACATCCTATCTATGCAAAAATTTCAACCTTACCCTATAAGAAGCAAATGAAAATGGACTTGAGAAAAAAAAAATCACACCAAAATGAAAATGAAAATATAAAAGGTGCAACCAACAAAGGAAAATAGGTTGATAACATTTTTTGATAGAATAGGATTAATTTTAAGAACAAGAAAGGTAGTAGTAGGCTTAGGGACTAACACTGGCTCCATTTGGGGATAATATTCTCCTTGTGAGACATTAAGAACTGCAGACTAGTGCCTTCGTTTTCAATTCTATCACTTAAACTTGTGACCTTCACCCTGTTCTTTTATTATATGTTCTGACCTCTGTCTTATTATTGATCATCCATTTTGCGTTCTGAAATACCAAACTATAAGAAGTTAAACTGTAGACTAGTGTCTCCATTGGGCTATGTAGTCTTATTTGATTTGCTAAACACACAGAAATAAATCAATATGTACAAGCTAAATTAACCCTAGTTCTTCAGGTAAAATAGTGTTTCGAAAAATTCCCATTGAATGGACCTCCAAATATCTCACTTCCATCCAAGTTCTGTAAAACAAAAGTGTTGTTGTTCAAAATTTTGGCCATTTTAAATGGGCCAAACCACAAATTGTCAAACTTACCATGTTTTGGTTTCTCCACCCTTCTAGCATCCGATCTCAGAACAAGGTCCCCTATTTTGAAACTGTCCTTCTTAGTCTTCTTGTGATATTATGTTTTGACCTTACTCCGATAAGCCTCAGATTTTTCATTGAGCATTTATCCCCTATGTTGTACCTCCATAATTTGAAAAATCATTCTTTGAATATCATTAGGTTCTTCCAATTATTCTTGTAGAAATTTTAGTACAGGTAAACCAATTTGGGTTGGGATAATAACATCTTTCCAATAGACTAATTGGAAAGGAGAAGTGCCAATTGAATTTTTGGTAATAACCCTGTCATCCCATAAATAATATTTCAGTTTAGAATTCCATCCCTTTTTGTTATTTGCCAACAAGTTTTTGATGATTCTAATTAGGATTTTGTTGGACGATTCTGCCAATATGTTACCTTGTGGATAATAAGGAGTAGAATGTGTCAAAGTAACATTATATCTTTTACATAAGGGAAGAAACATTATATCTATGATTGGATTTAAGGGAAGAAAAAGTAATTCTAGTTTTCTAGCAAACTTTTAACACTTCTCACATGTTCTAATTTTAGCAAACACATCAAAAAATAGAGTGGGCCAGTAGTATCCGACTCTCAAAATTTTAAATGTAGTGGATTTCCAATGTTGATGTCCTCCACAAATTCCTTTATGCAGGTCCATCATAATAAAATTTGATTCATCCTCATCAATACATCTCAACAAAATGCCATTGGTATCCTTCCAAAACATTTTTTGATTAATAATGCAATACTTTACATATTTTAGCTTGAGAGATCTACTTTTAGATTTATCAAAATCCAATGGACACTTAAAATTATACAAAACATAAACTATGTCCTTATACCATGATGATGAATGATATTTGTCCAATACCTGTAAGTTTTTGTCTTTATCCTGTGATATTGGAATAATTGACTATTTTGAATATAGTTCAGGCCAAGAGATTTGCAATTTGAGTCAACAAGTAACCTTTCTAGACCCTGCCCTTTGATAAACTTGGTAGGTTAGAGTTCTACATAATATTTCGAGATATTTTCTATCCATTTACCTCTTTTTCCTTCGCTATCTAGTTGCACAAGCATATCTTTCACATTGCTGCTAGGAACATAGACAATTATCTTATAATGCAAAATATAAACTTTGAAAGATTTCAATGCCTTCACTAAGGCATAAGCTTGTTTTTCCATTATGTTATATTTAATTTATGCATCTATAAGAGATTTAATAAAGAAATAAATGGGATTCTCATATCCTTCTTCATTTTTCTACAATAGTACAACACTAATTGTTTCTTCAGAAACAAAAGAGAAGATCGAGAAATCCTTAGAATAATTTTGACTAATGAGGACATGAGCTTCATTTAAAGCTTGTTTTATTCTTTCAAAGGATGACTTAGCTTCATGTGTCCACTTAATCTCAACATATGATCCAGGTGGATATCAGTGGCCACCCATCTCTTCCAGCTGTCTCACACACAACTTTCATCTTGGTAGTTATGTTTTTTTATCTTGGCAATTTTTTCTAGCTTTTCGGGTCCTAAAATTTTGAGGCCATTTTGAGGCCCTAAACAACATTTTTTGGGACTGCCACAATAACACTGTTAATTAAGTTAGAGTGTGATGAAATAATGTGTATTCCTTAGATAGAACTTTCCAATGGGCTATCATGTGCCTAAAACGAAGATCGTATGCAAAATTTACAACCCCGGGAAGTTGATGTACCAACTTACCCCAACGGGGCCCACATGACTTTTGGCACTTCATCTCCTAGGGTTAGGTTTTTTGATGTCTGGGGTTTTCACATTAATTTTTTTATGTAAAAAGGCCTTTGGGAGCCTCATTATACTCATCTTCTTGCGAATGAGCATAACCGTCACATCTCTTCTCAGAGATAATCTACCACCATTATAGCAAGCTTGTTTCAGTCTGCATTTTTACAGTTTCAACGTATTCTTAATAGAAGTCAAGTTTTAATGTATCTATGTTATTATTCACTGTATCTCTGTGTTAATATTATAGATCTATGTTTTCATTTTTTTCTGCTCATAAATACAGATTAGTGGTATCAGAGCGGTCTTCTCTTCATTTGTTTCTCTATGCATGTCCCCAACGAGGTCAGGGTATAATAATTTAGGACTTGAACCAATTGAGCCCTTGCAAGATCATTCTTGCCGAACTCGATGACCTCCCATGGGGGAATAAAAGAGAGATTATGAGGGATGAGATCCTGTTAAATTGTTGCTTAAGGAATCCCTCTTGTGACAAAGAAATGAGATGATGGATAACTTTTCACAAATCCTTCGACCACTGCCAACAAGTGACGCATCTACCTAAAGTGGAGGCGCCACCCCCTTCAAGGTACATATCAAATTTGATATTCCTATATTTGAATGTCAAATAGATGCGGATGATGTAGACAAATGGTTAAACCTTCTAGAAGGGTATTTTTCTATCCACAACTTTTCCTATAGAGAAACGATTACATTTGTGCTCTTTAAGGTCGTCCCCCATGTCAAATATTGGTGGGAGACTTTCTGTGAGAAAAAAGAAAAAAGAGGGATCTAAATTATTTGTAGTTGCATCCACTTGGGGTTCCTTCAGGGATACTATTAAGGAACAATACTACCCTATTGGAAGTTATGACAACTTATATACAAGATGGACCACACTGCAGTAGGAAAGGGACCAAACAGTGCCAGAGTTCACTAATGTTTTCCATACCTTGCGGACCAAGATGGGTATCAAATAATTAGAGCGACATGTAGTGCTCAAATACTATGACGATATTCATATATACATCTAGATAGAAATATAGTTTCTTTACATTTCATCCTTGGGCGGGGCCTATCGATATGCTGTCAAAATCGAGCAGAAGCTTAAACAAAAGATGCGACAATTTGGGTCTGCAAACCCCTCATAGAAGAAGCAGGGAAAAGGTGGCCCCAACCCTCAAAACAAAGGGAAAATAAAGGATGGATATCCTCAGGACAAGCAGTCCAAAATGAAAACAAATAAGGATAATGGGAAGACAAAGAAAGAAACTGGGAAATGGTGCGAGTTCCATAAGAGCCCCTGAAATAACACCTCTGAATTCCACTCAAATGAGGCATTGGTGGCCGAGGTGAAATCTTCTGAATTAGATGTAGGATATAACTCTAAGTCAGAACCAAAAAAAGGGAGATGGATCATTGATGCAGAACCTAGTGCCACCATTGCTACCACCACCAAGGTCCAACTTGACGAAGTTGATGAAATAGAGGAAGGTGAACACCTATTTCATTCACATATGTGGGTGAAGGGTACTCTGTTGCACTTCATCATTGATAGCAATAGCCAAAAGAACCTAATCTCAACATAGGTTGGCAAGCGGTTGGCCCTGCTGACATAACCACATCTGTACCCATACACCATCAGATGGATCTACCAAGGGAGCGATCTTCATGTCAACCAACAGTGTTGCTTGACCTACAACATCAAGCCCTCCAAAGATGAGGTATTGTGTGATGTACCCCCCCTTGAAGTTTGTGATGTAATTTTGGGCCAACCTTATTTATGGAAACATCATGTGGTATATGAGTCTAGGCCTCATAGTGTTATTAATACTTTGGACAAGAAATTATACATGATACTATAGATAGTCCCATATACCGCCATTTTATTGATCTCTACCAAGAAATGCAAAAAGTTATCTCTCAAACTAAGAAGTTGTTCTTCTTCGTGATTCTCGCTCAAAGTGAGCGGAATTTTGCAGCCACATCCATGGCCTCCACAACAGGTCTCTCCACGTAGCAGAAGAAAGTGGATAAGATCATGGAGGAATACAAAGACATATTCTCCTCACCCACTAGGGTACCTTTGCACTATCAGGTCGAGCACACAATCGATCTGACCCTTGACACACCACTACCCAATGGGCTAGTCTATCACTTCTCTCTGTCAGAAAATGAGGAAATCAGGCACCAGATCTAAGAGCTACTCGAAAAGGGGAACATCCACCCAAGCTCATCACCTTGTGGAATCCAAATCATGCTTGTGTATAATAAAGACAGGTCCTAGTGACTCTGCATTGATTATTGGGCCCTAAATAAAAACATAGTCAGGAACTGGTACCCAATTCCCCGAATTAACGATCTCCTTGACCAGCTCAAGGGGGACAAATACTTTAGTAAGATTGATCTAAATTTTTTCTACCACCAAGTCCCAATAGAGCAGACTGATGTATGGAATACTGCCTTCAAGTCCAAAGAAGGATTTTTTGAATGGTTGGTCATGCCCTTTGGCTTAACAAATTCCCCAACAAATTTCATGAGGATGATGGACGATATCTTGCAGCCTTTCACCAATTCTGTTGTGGTGGTGTATTTGGATGAGATCCTCATCTTCAACAAGAATTGGGAGAAACACTTGAAGCAAATTCAATAGGTTCTGCACACTCTGCGACAACAAAAGCTATATGAAAATTTGGAAAAATGCTCCTTCAGCATGAACAAGGTCCAGTACCTAGGATACATTGTTGATGAGCATGGGGTGCATGTCATTCCAATCAAGATCCAATTCATCCATCACTAGCCAGCTCTGACCACACTCACTGAGCTTCAAAGCTTCTTAGGCCTTGCCAATTTCTATCATAGGTTCATGCTGGTATTCTCCCACATTGCATGGGCCCTTAGTGAAGTGACCTGGGGCAATGGAAATGAAAAATTTATGTGGGGCTAGTTACAATAGAAAGTGTTTGATGATTTGAAGTATTACTTGTGCTCATCCTTAGTTCTCTCATTACCCAACCTCCAACAACCTTTTCATATTGAGACAAATGCTTCAGACTATGCTGTGGGCACAATTCTCACTCATCATGGACATCTCGTGGTCTATCATAATGAGACACTATGAGATATTGTCTGTAAGTACCCCACCCCACTTATGACAAAGAAATGTACTCCATTGTAAAAGCCTTCCATTAGTGGAGGCATCACATTCTCGCGAAGGAGACAACCATCCACACTAATCATAAGCCTCTGCAGTTCATGTAGACACAAGGAAAATTGCAGAATGATTGCCATCATAAGTGGTCCACATACTTGCAACAATTCCATCTCAACATCAAGTATAAGACAGGGAGCACCAAATGCATCATTGAATACCTCATCCAACCTCCAGTTGTTGCACTAACCACGATGCTAAACTCTTACAGACATGAGACCTCTCGATGGCCCCAACCTTACGAGCAAGATCTCGACTTCACCACTACATACTAGATGTTGGGAACAGACACAACTGTCACTGATTTTCATATGCAAGACGGGTTGTTGTTCCACCTAGGTCATCTTTGCATTCCATAAAGTGAGGGAGAAAAGATGATTTGGGAAGCTCACTACAGTCGGGTGGTAGGATAGTTTGACATAGAGATGAAAGTGGCAATGATTCAACAACATTTATATTGACCAAAACTCCAACATGATGTTAGCAGGTATATTAGGTCCTGCATGGTTTGCACCATTACCAAACCGGCCATTAAGAAATAGGGCATGTACACCCCTCTTCCTACTCTCGACAGGCCCTGGTAATCCATCTCGATGGAATACATGTTCGGACTTCCTTCAACCAAGCAGGGAAATGACCGTGTTTTTTTGGTTGTTGATCAATTTTCCAATATGATGATTCTAGTCACCTACAAGAAGAGCATGATAGTAGAGGTCATTGCCAAGATCTTCTTCGTACAAGTGTGGATACATTTTGGGATACTAGAAACCATCATTTCAAATTGGGACATTCGGTTCCTCAACAAATAATGGTCGAACCTATGGTCACGGATGGACACCAGGCTCACCAAATCCATGGCCATCCACCCCAAAATGGATGGCCAAACCGAGGTCATCAACAAGATGATCATGCATATTTTACGTATGTATAATTCCAAGACTTCACACATATGGGATGAGAGTCTTCCCTATGTTCAACACTATTACAACATAGCCATACATAGCTCAACCGACCACATCCCCTTTCATGTGGGGTTTGGATTTAAACCATTGGGTCTCATGGATGTTGCACTACCCCTTGCGTCCACACAAGTAGAATCATCCCATGTGAAAAATGAAGCTGACAAATCCACCCGGTTCATTGAACGAATCCAACACATATTCCAATAGGTTTAGGATTTTTTTGTAGAAGTCCAATGCCAAGTACAAGAAATGCCATGATCAACACTAGGTTCCACACAAGTTTTAGGTGGGAGATAAAGTTTTGTTTCATTTGTAGAAAGAACACATTACAAGACCCCATCGGAAGCTTCATCTAGTCTGCTATGGACTTTACACCATCACCAAGGCTGTGGGTACCAATGATTTTAAGCTTAACATTCCCCCTTTCCTTGTCTTGCACCCAATGTTTAATGTGGACCTCCTTCGACCATACTTTCCACCCTTATTGGACACCTTAGCGATAGCATAACAATTGACACTGATAGAGTTCAACCCTGACTTCATGGAACATACATCCACTAACCAGATTGTGGACACATAGGTCAAGGGAACTCTCCAATAGAAGCTTCAGATTTATCTGGTTGTCAAAGCGGGGAAACTCTTGCACCAAGGCAAGTGGCTCACTCGGGGCCAAACTCAGTAGAAGTTTCCTCATCTGATGGGGGAAATCAATGCAATGGAGACCATTTCTTCCTAAGTAAGGGGGATTGATCCAGGTGGATATTGGTGGCCACCCACCTCTTCCATATTTCTCACATACAAATTTCATATTGGCAATTATGTTTTTTTATCTTGGCAATTTGTTTCTAGCTTTTTGGGTCCTAAACTTCTGGGGTCATTTTGAGGCCCTAAACAACATTTTTTGGGCCTGCCAAAGTCATATTGTAGACAGAGTCAGAATGTGATAGAATAATGTGTATTCCTTGGATATACCTTTCCAATGGGCTATCGTGCACCTAAAAAAAATATCATATGCAAACGTTACGACCCCAGGAAGTTGATGTACCAACTTACCCGAACGGGGCCCACATGACTTTTGGCACTTCATCTGCTAGGGTTATATTTTTGGATGTCTAGGGTTTTGGCATTCATTTTTTTTTATGTAAAAAGGCCTTTGGGAGCCTCATTGTACTCATCTTATTGTGAATGAACATATCCTTCACATCTCTTCTCAAAGATAAGCTGCCACCATTCTAGCAAGCTTGTTTTAGTCTGCATTTTTACAATTTCAACATATTCTTAATAAAATTCATTTTTTACCGTATCTGTGTTATTATTCACTATATCTATGTGTTAATATTATAGATCTGTGTTTTCATTTCATTTTTCTCATAAATCTAGATCAACATCGTTCTTCAACATATCCGTAATGAGCCTAATAATCTCAATACAATTAGGTATGAATCTCCTTAAAAAGTTGATTCTACCTATGAAGGACTATATGGATTTTTGTTTCTAGGAATATCAATCTTTTGGATACCATTCACCATCTCATGATCTATTTTAATTCCTCCTGCAGATACAATATGACCAAGGAGTTTGCCTCCATGCATAGAAAAATGAGATTTCTTTGGGTTTAAATATATGCCATACCTTCTGCATTTATTAAATGTCTTCTTGAGGTGCTGCAAGTGTTCATCATCAGTTTTTGAGAAAACAATGCTGTCATCAAGATAGATCATTATGAATTTATCCCTTTCTCCAATGAAATCAATGTCCATTTCTCCTTGGAACGTAGCCCCTACATTCATCAACTCAAAAGAAATCTAGTCGTACATGAAGGTATATCATGGAGTAGTAAAAGCAATTTTCTTTTTATCTTCTTCAAATACTGCAATCTGATTGTATCCAGAATACCCATCTAACATGGTGATCCTCTGAGCACCTACCACTTTCTGCAAAATGTGATCCATTTTTGGTAATGTATAGTTATCCTTGAGTGAACATGTGTTCATATTTCTAAAATGCACACATAACCGTATTTCACCATTTTTCTTCCTAACTGGCACCAAATTTTCCACCCACTCTAAATATATCAAAGGAACTATAATATTAGCATGTAGTAGTCTTTTTAACTCTTTTTCAATGCTAGGAAACAATATAGGATTAAATTGTCTCATTTTCCTCCTGAAATTTTTAGAGCCCATTTTCAAAGGAATTTTGTGTTGAATTATGTCAGTGTAAAAAATATTAAGGTATTCATATGACCAAGAAAAAATATCAGCAAACACCTCATAAGTTTAACATACTTTCTCTTCTTCTTTTCTGACAATGCTTTGGATAGTTTAATAATCTTTGGATCCACAACAATACCAATGTTGCAATTAAACACATCATGTTCTTGACTCTGTATTGAATATTTTTCTAAAACATAATTGCTGTCAAACAATTTTTCCAATGGGACCAGACCTTTTGGAATATGATTTGTCTTTAAATCCATAATTTTATTCCCTTCTACCTTATTCTGAAAAGGAACATCTGATTGAATTTATGTCTCATCATTTTCATTCTCTTGGTCAATAGAAATTGCAAAAAATTCATTAATAATTTCTAGAAATATTTTCAGTTCATGGTCATCACTTAAAATCTTCCAGTGTTTGATGTTATTATGAAACCCCCCTCTCCCCTTTGGGGTTCTGCAACCTCTCGGTCTCTTCCCTTCGGGGTTCTGCGACCTCCCAGTCTCTGGATCGTTCCAAGTGTCAAGTCAGATTGACTCTGTGGGCTCCTGAATGAACCCATAAATTATGCATAGGCCCCCTTTTCCTCCTTTTGGCACAGGTCATGTGATACCCACACCTTTTGTCTGCGCGTTCCAGCACTCTTCAGTTCACGGATGCTAGCTCCTCTATACTAGACCCTTCCTTCATATGACCCTGTGCTATGACCTTGTGCTAATGCATGATTGCAGGCGTGGGCAAGAGTGGTTTTAGACCAACCCGCGTTTCTCCCGACAATCCTCCTCCAGCTGCCACGTATATCCCTTCCAAAATCATCGTTGAAATTACGGTCCACTCAAGGATTATTATCGTCCGAGCATGTCTTAACCTCGCAATCATTCTCGATCGTCGATCTCATGATCCTTTGGTGCTACATGTGATCGACTACTATTATCGATCTCTATTACACTCTTCTTTCCTCCTTCCATGCATCTCCACAGATCTCTACGATCTCTCGACACGTAGTCCTGCTCGAATCAATGACTGTTGTTGACTCCGCGTTTCCTTGTTCCGGGAATTTCAATTCTCAAACTCCACTGTCCTCTACATGACAATCTTCCATAGTGGAAGATCTGTTGCCACCTGTCCCCTTGAATCTATGACTAGGATCTCCTCCATGAGTCCAGCCTTCGGGAATCTCAATTCTCAAGTTCTCACCTCTACTGACTATGCATCTTTTGGAGTGGAAGACCTGCTGACACATATATCCCCAATCAACAACTATTCTCTTGCTTCGGGTCCTTGACCTCCTCGACCAGATTAATGGTCTTGGAATCCTCCTCTCGATCAACGATCAAGATCCTCTTTGAGTTCCAGACTTTTGAGCTCTCAAATCTCAACCCTTTTCTTTCTATCCAAATATGTGAAATCCTGCCACGTGTCCTCTAAAATCCGATGGCTATGAATCGCTCCAGTACTTTACCCGGAGTTCACAGATTTCCACCATGTCTCCTCTCCTGGTACGATGACTTAGATTCACTTCGGGCGATCTGACGGCTCATAATCTCTCTGGCCTTTAGTGCTTTGTCTCTTCGGCTTCCCAACGATTCGACTCTTTGGATCCTCGATGCTTTGTCTCTTCAGCGCTTCGGGCTTCGACTATTTTAGTTCTCAAAACTGAAACTCCAATATAACTTTCCTCGGAGCTCGTGATCTGGGAACAAGTGTCCTTTCACAGATCAACGACTTTCAACTCTTCGGGCTTCGGCTACTTCAAATATTCCACCTTCGCCTCCTTCTGGATATCCCGATCCGTTGACACGTATCCCTTCTGGATCCAATAGTTTAGATTCTCCTTTTGCAAATCGAGATTTCACGAGTTGTGGTCTCCAAGTCACAACTTCCTTCACATTCCCGACTTCTGAAATTATGATATTTTGGGTTGTCCAAATCTGACGGTTCATGTTGCTCTAGATCTAATGATCCAGATCTCCCTTTCGCATATTGGGATTTCATGTTTTGTGAAATTAGAGGATCCTTCACCTTTCTACTCCCAATCCCCGATATCCCAGAATTATCCCTGGACAATCGACGACCCAGATCTCTCCTCGATCGATGACTACGATCTTTTCGCGAGTTCACACTTCGTGAATTCTCACAAGTCGGTCTTTTGACTTCTTTGATCTGCGAGTTAGCAAAACACTGATCAATTTCCATGCTTCCATTCCAATGGATGGTTTCGATGATGTTGGGACTTCGCAATTTTTCAAAACCCTCTCTCTTGTGCACTACAAAGAGTTAAAACCCATGCACATTACTCTGGATCCAATGGCTATTGATCCACGCGCTTAGATTTGATGGCTGAGATTTGTTTACCCTGTGCTTGTTTCTCCTCTGCCTAGACATAGATCTAATGGTCTAGGTTCTTTTTCACAACCGATCAGATGGTTGTTGTCGCTCCTCCTCTTGAGCTTCCACCTTCTCCTGACTTAGAAGATTTTGTCAATGTTCGAAAGGTCTCACTCTTTGAACTTCTTCCAGTGGACCCAACTCTTAGTCTCGCTTCACTCTTGTAGAGTTATCCCTCCTTTGAGCTTTCGGACTTAGAATAAGTTTGAGTCTTTTGCAACCTCTGTGCTATCCCTTCCGAGCTTGATCTCCTCGAATATTTCAATCTCCCATGCACACCTTGTGTTCTCGGGATTTCATCAAACTCAGTAT
Organism: Picea abies; assembly: GCA_900067695.1. NCBI lineage: Eukaryota > Viridiplantae > Streptophyta > Pinopsida > Pinales > Pinaceae > Picea > Picea abies. Next base: position 20,203 of record CBVK0100043464.1, on the reverse strand, counting down.
CTTGAAGGATTTCTTGAACAAGAAATACTTCTCGCCCTCTTGGCGTTCTTCTACTCGATGCACTCCTTGCAGATATTCTCCTCACAGAGTATTCAGTAACTCAGTTTCTCTCGAACTTGAGACAGATTTCTTTTGTGCACACTTGCATCGACTCAATGCCCACTTGGCAGAGCTTCGACGGAGTTCTCAGTAACTCTGTTTTCTCTGTGCTTCTTTCTCACAGTCCCCCTTCTAAGGTATTCAGTAACCTTGAGGTTCCTCTTGATCTTGTGATCACTGTGTGCACCCTCCTGGTACGTTCTTTTCTGACTCCACAGAGTTCAGATGCGCACTCCTTGTGCTGGCTACAGAACCTCTGATGTTATGTTGTGCACTCCTTGCACAACCTAAAGAATCCAGAACGATATTACGAGACTCGATGAAGATAAATGAAATCTATCTTCTTACTGTAAATAAATATTATCATATATCTACAAGATTCATTCATGAAACACATAAACACATGATATGCAGGAAAAACTTCTTTTCTATTATCTCTATGTGTCTATACAGATGTTTACAAAACTGGATTGTAACAAAGTCCTAGTTCTCTCAAGCTCTCTCTCTCAGAACTATTCTACCTCCTTAGGCCTCTCTACCCAAACCTCTCTACCATTCTCTTCCTATCTGCCTTATGAAATATGATACAAGATCTCCTTACAAAAGAGGGTCTCTACGAGCTCGTCCTCTCTCACCTAACCTCATCTATTACATTGAATTTTTTATAAATGTTTACCTAGACTTGACAACGATCTAGGCCTGCTACAAGAAACTTTTTAAATGAAATCCAACCACTTAATGTACAAAGACATGGCATGGAATTTACAGCCTTACAGCACAAAAATCCGTATAGGATTATTGAAAATTTAAAAAAATGGGAGGTTTAATGCCTCTCCCTTTCTCCATTGTGTGTTTGCGTGCTGGTGCATTTGCTGAGGTGGAGCGATGCTCCTGCATCATACTCCCTTGCTAGGAAAAACATGATCTCCTACTCATGAGATCCTCTTCTCCAGTGTTGAAATCCTCCTGGATCCCAAACTCTTCCTTGGAGTTTTCCTCTTGCTCCTTTGCTTAGTTATTGTTGTTGTTTCTTCTGCATCTTCTTCTTCTTCCGTTTCTTCCCTACTATTATGGAAGGCTCTCTTCTGTTCAACTCTTCTCTGCTGACTGCTTCTGCTAACTTCAACATCAACTTCTTGATTCCCTCTATCACTCTGTCTAGATGCTCTAGTGGTTGGCTCTTCTTATGCAGTCTTCTCTGGCGCACTTCCTTCTCCTTAGTGGGTGGATCATATTGATCCCCCATATCATTTTCTTCTTCTTTTGTGGCATTATCCTACCACCCTGCTGCAGATTCCAACCCTATAGTCTCATCATCAAGATGTTTCTCATCTTACTCTCCTGACAGATTATCTTCTGTTAGTTCTTCTCGTGTTGGTATATCTCCAACTCTTTCCAACCATTCCTCTTGCTGGTACACTCCTCCATCTCTCTCCAACTTGACCTGTTGGATGTGCAAGATTTGCACCATTACCCTTCTCTCTATAGCTTCCAGTTCTGCATATAGATCAACAAAGTCCATGCTGTTTGCTTCCTCTTCTTCTGTAAGCTCCAATGCTACAACCATCTCCTGTTCGGCTTCCTGGCTGAAAATTTTGAGAAATTCGGCTTAATGCTCTTCTCCTTTTGCTGGGGTAGACATCAGTGTTTGCTCCATTTCTTCCTCTTTGACAGTTTCTACTGGCTGTCTTTTTTCTTCTGTCGCACTTTCATCATGTGCATTGGCCCATACCTAGCTGTTTGGTAGGAATATCTTTATCCCTCCAATAATGAAAATGCTCCTTTGATCCTCCTCTTGGATGGTGAAAGTTTTTAACTTGTCATCATCTTCATTCACATGGTCTGCAAATCCACATGAATCTCCATCTATCAATGCTCCTTTCTAACATGAAATCACTCCTGAGCTCCTAAGACTTTCATATAGTCTCATCTCATTCTCCCTACCCACGTGACAATTTGGGAATTTTCCACTACCCACCTAGCAGTCTATGAGATCAATCGGTCCCATTTCGTCGCCCACTTGGCAATATGAAATTTTGGCACTACTCCCCTGGTATTATATGAGACCTACACCTAGTCTCTTTCCATTTCCCACTTGGAAAATTGAAAGTCCATTGATGCCTACTTGGCAATTTACGAGATCTTCATCTGACCTCTTCTCCTACTCATCGCTGAGATTTATCCCAGTCTTCAGTTCACAGATGTGAATCAGTTCCTTCTCTGTATCACTGAGGTTTTCATCATTCCTCAATCACCTTCTCATCAACCTTCCCTGTCCTTTGGCCAATAATTTCTGAACAAGCCATTTCGCTTTCTTCTTCATGGGCCACTCATACACCCAATCCTCTTTTGCATTGCTATGAATTTTTAATGTCAATTATTCACTGAGCTCTAAATCCATTTTTGGATTGCTTTTCTTCTTGCAGTCTTCTCTTCAACCATGCTCAAGGCCTTCAATAGCCATTTCCACCTTTTAACTACCTTCCTATCAAATCTATGGATTACTCTTCATCCAAGAGCACCTCCATCTTCTCTTACAACTCACTCGACTGTTTAAAATTTTGTTGATGCGTCCATGCAACAACCTTCTTATAGAGCATCAATAATCGACCCTCCTTTCACCTGTTGTCTACAGGAAAAATGTTGTTTATGATATCGCATGATGTTATCAGGTCATCTCCTTTCACCGTCTCTCCTTTGTCTCCTGTCTGTAAGCAAGGCTCGGTCCTCTAATTACCTTTGTTTCCTACAGAAATCAATTCTGAGCTTTGATACCACCTGATGCAACCCCCCTCTCCCCTTCGGGGTTCTGCAACCTCCCGGTCTCTGCCCTTCAAGGTTCTACTACCTCCCAGTCTCTGGATTGTTACAAGTGTCGAGTCGGATTGATTCTGTGGGCTCTTGAATGAACCTAGAAATTATGCACATGCCCCCTTTTCCTCCTTTTGGTGCAGGTCCTATGATACTCACACCTTCTGTCTGCGCATTCCAATGCTCTCCAGTTCATGGATGCTAGCTCCTCTTTACTATTCCCTTCCTTCATACGACCCTGGGTTGTTCCCTTGTGCTAATGCATGATTGTGGGTGCGGGGAAGAGTGGTTTTAGACCAACCTGCTTTTCACACCGCAATCCTCATCTGGCCACCACATATCTCCCTTCCAAAAATGACATTGAAATCACGGTCCACTTAAGGATTATTATCGTCGGAGCATGTCCTAACCCTACAATCCTTCTAGATCGTCGATCTCAGGATCCTTTGGCATTGCCTATGATCGATGGATATTATTGATCTTCGTTCCACTCTTCTTTCCTCCTTCGACGCGTCTCCATAGATCTCTACGATCTGCCGACATGTATTCCTGCTCAAATCAATGACTACTGTTGACTTCGCCTTTCTTGCCTCCAGGAGTTTCAAGTCTCAAACTCCACTCTCCTCTGCGTGACAATATTCCAGAGAGGAAGATCTGTTGCCACTTGTCCCCTTGAATATATGACCAGGATATCCTCCGTGATTCCGACCTTTGGGTCCTTGACCTCCTCGACCAGATTAATGGTCCTAGAATCCTCCTCTCGATCAATGGTCGAGATCCTCTTTGGGTTCCAGACTTATGAGCTCTCAAATATCAACCCTTTTCCTTCTCCCCAAATACGTGGAATCCTTCCACGTGTCCTCTAAAATCCAACGACTATGAATCACTCTGGAAATTTACCCAGAGTTCCCAGATTGACGCCACATCTCCTCTGCTGATCTGATGGCTCAGATTCACTTCGGGCGATCTGACGGATTAGAATAAATCTGGCCTTTGGTTCTTTAGGTCTTTGGCTCCCCAATTCTTCGGCTCTTCGACTCCCTGATTCTTTGGATCTTCGGTGCTTCGGGCTTCGGCTATTTCAGTTCTCAAAACTGAAACTCCAACGTAACTTTCCCCAGAGCTTGTGATCTGGCGACAAGTGTCCCTTTGTAGAACGATGAATTTCGGGTCTTCGACTATTTTAACTCTACCACCTCCGCCTTGTTCTAGATCTCTCGATCCATTGAAACGTATCCCTTCTGGATCCAACGATTCAAATTCTCTTTTCGCAAATCAGGATTTCATGAGTTGCAATCTCCAAGTCACAACTTCCTTCACATTTGTTGGCCCTTGACCAAGTTTTGGGAGTTTCTTGGTCATGTTGACCTATTTTGGGACTTCGACAGCCTATCGAAGGAGGAGCACAAGACAAAGCGGAGATCACGGGATCTCGGCCCACTTTTGGATCCTTTTTGGTTTTTTGGGAATATATAACGAGAATGGGATGTCGGCCCATGGGTTTACCCATGTTGAGCCCTATTTTGTATGTATAAATAGAAGGATAGGCAATGTAATAAGTAGTCGAATAGTATATCTATGTGATGTAGGCTAAGTGACAAGAGTTGGATCTGGGTGATCATGGCTTTGTGCATTTTGTGTAAGACTTGTAGAGTTGAGTGCAAGTCCTTGTGCAAGACTATAGACAGCTTAGTGTTGTAACACAAGGAACAAGACTAAGGGATTTGATGGCTTTGTGCTTGTAACCAATTGACTTAAGACAATAAAGAAGAAGAGTTGGTGGACGTAGCCCCAGAGTGGGGGTGAACCATGTAAACATTGTGTTATGTGATTTGTGCTTTGTCTTGATGTGTTCACATGTTATTTGTTAAGTTCTTTGATGTGTTTAGATAAATATACTTCTTTTTTGTGGTTATGATATGTGAGGATATTAGATTTGATCAAGATAGTCATGCTTAGTGCTTGATATGCTCATTCTGATCCATTTATATGCTAAGTGCTTAAATACTGTAGACTAGTGTGAATGTTGCAAAGCTCTGTTTTATTAGTGAAGTGAATAGTGATTGCATATCGAGGGACTGCCGATGCTAAGATATGTATTAAGTGTTATAATCATAGATATGTGTCCCAACTAAGGTTGCAGACACTTGAGTCTTGCAACCACCCCTGCCTCTACCTCGGGTGAGACTTCATCTACTTCGCAGGTGTTTCCGAAAGGGCTGGTAGTTAGGGCTTTGTTGGTGTGTTGTTGTAGCATTGAACCCTGGGTCTGCCCTTGTGCCAACAAATGGTTCCCTTGTCGGGACATGAAACTGTGATTGCTGGGAACTAAGGAAGAAGAATCTTAGTGCAAAAAGTTGACCTGAAATTCTTGTGCGAAGATTTGTGCCCTAGTGAGCAGTGTTATACTTGATCTATAAAGATCTGTGCTGAATCAAAGATGTTGAATCTGAAAGAAAGAAGCTCGATCTGAAGAAAAGAGGTCGGATCTAAAGACAAGAAGCAGGATCTGAATGTTTTGTGCTCTAAGAAAGGTAAAAGTGAGGACGTCTGATTAAAAGAGGTAAGATACGCAAGATCTATTCTCTAATGGTAAGAATAGTTAAAAGATTTAGATTTGGAAGCTTTGTGCTCTGTAGAAGTAAGATAAGTGGATTTTTTTTTTCTATAGTATGGATCTAGGTATGTTTGATAGAGTCTGTCCTAGTTTGAAAACTAGGGAATTAATAGATGAAAGAAGGTTTGATATGAGTAGATTTGATAAGAATAGTGAAAGATATGTTATACCTATGCATAGAAAGAATGTTTGGACTAACAAATGGATCCCAGAAAGAATTTATTGTAGGTTAGCTCCTATGATCCTAGTGTGCAGTACAGAAGAGGTTGGGGATCATTTAAAAGAAAGAGAGGATTAGCCCTCTATTACAGTTGCAGAAAATTGGGACATCCTGCTAAAGAATGCCCTGGGAGAATACCTAGTTGTCTTTGTTGAAAAGTTGTGGACCATGAAGTGTTGGATTGACCCAGAATGATTTCTAAGCTTGAAGGAATGAATCTAAATCAAGAAAACCCTAAGGCATATCCAAAGGCTATAGCAGAACCCCAGAAAGAATCAGAGAAAATATTGCTACATATGAGAGAAACCTTGAATGACCATCGACATATTATATTATCAGAGATCTTTAAAGACAAGGAACTCCTTGAAGCAAGAATAGGAGACTTTGACATTGACTGTGTTCTAGATGAGGAAACATAGGTGAATGTCATGACCGAAAGAACTTGGGAAGCTATAGGGAGGCCTGCTATGACTTGCTCATTAGGAGGAATAGGGTTATTCAGAGGAAAATTGGTAAACTTGTATGGAAGGCTTGCTCAGATACCTATGACAGTCAATAGAACTTCGACAGAGGAAGATTTTGAGATTATTCAATTTATTGAGGGCAACGCCCTATTTACCATTTTAATAGGAAAACCTTGGATTGACAGATATCAAGCCAGACGAAAGAAAGAAGAAGAAGTCCTGGAGTAGAAGAAACAAGAGTTAAAAGATTTCATGATTAGAAGGATCGCATACTTGATTGAAGAACAGGAGAACATATCGAAGCTATTTGACACTAGAGACCCTGATGTCGAAGCTACAAGAACACTAGAAGACCCACATAAGACTGAAGTACTTACTCCAGATAAAGAAGAGGTATTACCCTTGAATCCTAGGAAAGAATCTCAACAACGCAGTGACTATGTTAAAAGAAGATAAGAATCAGAATGGAAAAAGACATACTGAGACAAAGCTCACTGGAAAGAAAGCTAGAAAGCTAAGTAAAAAGAGGTCTAAGATTGAAAAGTTACAGAAGATTCTAGAGGGAACTTCGCAGACAAAAAATTTGTAGAATTGGAGCTTCGTCGGGATATCAGAACAATGACACATGGTACTTCGCCAGGGCGAAGAAATATAGCTGTTGGGGCTGATATATCCGTTCGACTCCTGCTCTGAACGGGTCGAAAATCATTTACAGATTTACACCAGACCGTTGGACTGCACCATAACGAACAAAACAAGAGTTAATGAGGCTTCATACCCGTTACAAGCAAACCGTTGCCAAGTTGCCTACTTATCCCATTGCGCCATGCATAGATAACACTTTTTCTAACTGAGAATTTGAAGCCCGTAGACTAAGAGAATTGTCTACAGTGATCATTGCACTATTGTTGTTTGTTCTAGTGCTGTATCTAAGATCATCGTGACCCCGATAATTTTAATCCCGAGTGTGTATGTCCGACGAGCTCACCGCAGTTGAAGAATCAGTAACATAAGTTCTCCTCGACTTAATTACTGAAAGAGTCATGTCGGATAGAGGAGTGTCTACAGGTGTACAAGAATATTCTACGAGAGGACTGTCAGCCTTTCCATCCACTGCTCGAGCCGATCCATCCTGACGAGTAGATGAAAAGCGAATTAAGCATAGGGATGATCTCGCAAATCCCAAGTTAATCCCGAGTATACTACCCACCTATCTACCACCTCTTAGTGGCGCAATCAATCGAGACAGTGTGACCAGATATTTTGAGTACACTTTGGTCACTACGTACCTCCTGAAGGGGATACACATAGTGAGTGCAAACTAGGATAAGATCACAACGTTGAAGTTTAGAGACTTCAACCTCGATGATAGGAAGTTTTATAGCATGATCATCCCACATAAGTATCTGACCAGAACAAAGGGAAATAATTCCAAGATAATTCCTCAATCATGGACCCATAACCTCGCGCAGTCCACACTGCTCAACATCATGAATATCCTGCACTTCAGAAGGCATCAAGAAGTGAATGCATGCATCAAATTACTACTGTCCTATTACCATGGAAGATACTTATGGGTAAACCACCATATCATAGTGGATCCAATGTTGATCAATCAGATCACAGGGCTAAGCATGCAAGGCCCTGACCCACATGATTTTTATTCAGGAAAAGTCATGGATCGCTCTCTTGCGCAGAAGATTAAGGACACTTACGACGATGTTGAGAAGGGCATGTGAGGCTACAAGGTAGCTTATATCTAGAGCGGTGCAATGCGCCTCACTGGCCAATTGATCATAGAAAATTTGTGCAAACGAATCGACCCACCCAAGTCACGGGGTTCGTAGTTGACCTCGCAGGGAAGTGTGCAGAAGGACTTCAGATGAATTGGGCACGGTACCTGGTAAACTAGTTGGAACTCGATTGCAGGGAAGCGCAAGATAAGGGATACGAGTTCCACTTCAACTAGCTTCTCATACTAGTCGCTTTCATCGCATGGGAGATGTCGGAAGGTGAGACCTTCCCGGACATCAAGCCATTTGAACCTCTAGCCACGAAGTTTAGTAAATTGTGGTACTCAAATGACATGAATAAGCAATGGCAGTCAAATTCTATGTTCCACACGTATTACAACTAACTGAAGACAACTATCTAGTCTGAGCCTCGTATAACCCCGAACACTCTCCACAGGTTCAAGCCCTTGATGAAATTCAACGTGGACCACCATTTCATCTATATCACAGTGCGCGTTGATGAGCACAAACAACAACTACAATCATACTACAAGTTTACAGAGGAGGATTTGGAGGAAATCACCAAGGAATGGTCGGCAGACCTCCTCATCCCAGTAGACCCCGTGGAGATATCTGATATTGACAATCCAAAAGAAACACACGATACACCTGGACCGAGCAAGACCAAGAAAAATGAAGAAGCTCAAGATGTAAGTAGTACCTAAGAGAAGACTGCTTCTATCTCACCTGAGCAAGGAGGTGATGGTGGAGAGATAGATGGCGTAGAAGTGGAACATAAGAAAGGCGAGGTTACACTGCCTAGTGACGAGGAGGACCCCTCTAAGAAAAGGAAGGTTTCCCCTCATAAACCTTCTTCAAGGAGGAAATCAAAAGCAACTAGGACCAAATTTGAGACCACCCTCACCTAAAATGACTTTGACTTCATCGTTGCAGCACTGAATGATGCTTCACTGTAAATAACAGAGAAGCAAGAAGCTAAGTAGGAGGAGGTGTTCAATTGGATCAAGGTTGAAATTCAAGGAGTGCAACAGACACTACAGTCTAGCCATGCAGTTTCCACTGCACCTCCGTCATTGGAAAAACCGAAACTAGGTGACGAGCCAGCTCAACTACACTGCATCGCTGATACAACAAAGTAGCAAGTCGAAGTAGCTCAATCCAAGATCGAGGCAGAACTAGGTAGACAAGAGTGACTCGGGACAGGTCACAGGTGAGTGTTGGGGGCCTGTTGGCCCTTGAACAAGTTTTGGGAGTTTCTTGGTCATTTTGAACTATTTTGGGACTTCGACAACCTATTGAAGGAGGAGCGCAAGATGAAGTGGATATCACGGGATCTCGGCCCACTTTTGTATCCTTTTTGGGTTTTTGGGAATATGTAACAGGAATGGGATGTTGGCCCATGGGTTTACCCATGTTTAGGCCCATTTTGTATGTATAAATAGAAGGATAGGAAATGTAAGAAGTAGTTGAATAATATATCTATGTGATGTAGGCTAAGTTCCAAGAGTTGGATCTGTGTGATCAGGGCTTTGTGCATTCTGTGTAAGACTTGCAGAGCTGAGTGCAAGTCCTTGTGCAAGACTATAGACAACTTAGTGCTGTAACAAAAGGAAGAAGGATCTAGTGAGCTACACAGATCTTCTGTCCTATGCAGAGTAAGGGTTTTGATGGCTTTGTGCTTGTAACCGATTGACTGAAGACAATAAAGAAGAAGAGTTGGTGGATGTAGCCTCGAGGTGGGGGTGAACCACGTAAACATTGTTTTATGTGCTTTGTGCTTTGTCTTGATGTGTTCACATGTTATTTGCTAAGTGCTTTGATATGTTTAGATAGATATACTTTTTCTTTGTGCTTATGATATGTGAGGATATTAGATCTGATCAATATAGTCATGCTTAGTGCTTGATATGCTCATTCTGATCCATTTATATGCTAAGTGCTTAAATACTGTAGATTAGTGTGAATGCTGTGAAGCTCTGTTTTATCAACGAAGTGAATAGTGATTGCATATCGAGGGACTAATGGTGCTAAGAGCTATATTAAGTGTTATAATCACAGATCTGTGTCCCAGCTAAGGTTGCAGACACTTGAGTCTTGCAACCACCCCTACCTCTACCTCGGGTGAGACTTCATCTGCTTCGTAGGTGTTGCCAAGAGGGCCTGTAGTTAGGGATTTGTTGGTGTGTTGTTGTAGCATTGAACCCTGGGTCTGCCCCTGTGCCAACAACATTCTCGACTTCCAAAATTTCGATATTTTGGGGCATCCAAATCTGATGGTTTGCGCTCCTCTAGATCTAACAGTCCAGATCTCCCTTTCACATATCGATATTTCACGTTTTTCAAAATCAGAGGATCCTTCACCTTTCTACTCCCGATCCCCGATATCTCATAATTCTCCTTCGACAACTGATGACCCAGATCTCTCCTCGATTGACGACTGCGATATTTTCACGAGTTCGTGCTTCGTGAATTCTCACAAGTCGATCTTTTGACTTCTCTGAACTGTGAGTCAGTGAAATGTTGATTGCTTGCCACACATCCCTTCCGATGGATAGTTCCGATGATGTCAGGACTTCACAATTTTGCAAAACCCTCTCTCCTATACACTCCAAAGAGATAAAACCCATGCATGTTACTCTGGATCCAATGACTGTTTATCCACGCGCTCAGATATGACAACTGAGATCTGTTTCCCCTGTGCTCATTTCTCCTCTGCCTGTACGTACTTCTAACTATCCAGGTTCTTCTGCACAGCCGATCAGATGGTTGTTGTTGCTCCTCCTCCTAAGCTTCCACCTTCTCTCGACTTAGAAGATTTTGACAATGTTCGAAAGTTTGAACTTCTTCCAATGGACCCAACTGTTGGTCTCACTTTGCTCTAACTACTACATATTGAAAAATTTACAACGACCTCTTGTGATGAAAGTACTCTTTCGTCGCAACATGCAAGAGAAAAAGTTCATTTTTTCTAAATCCATCTCGTATTCGTCCATATCTCGATGACTTTAGTTTGACTAAATTATTATGGTTAATGTTCGCTGCAAGAGCAATGACCTTAGTTTGTCCGTTGCAAGAGCGACGACTTACCTAACCTTAAAATTGAACGTTGAAAATGACCTAAAATAAATAGGTAAAAAGAAGAGATATTTGTAGGTCACGTTCGTCGCAATTGCGATGATAGTGACCTAAAATTGGACTATAAATATTTGACAATTTAAATATGTTGCGACAATCTTGCTATAACAACGACGGTTCCAAAAGGGTATTTTTGTGTGGAAGATTGTCACATAATGTTGTTAGAGGTGGGGAAAAAAGTAAAGGGGGTGAAAAGGGTGATGGTAGATGTTATTTCCCTTGTAAAAAATGTTGTCTCAGTCGTCCCGTAAGAATTTTAATAGAAATAGCTACAAAACATTGTAGGAAATATGGTCACATTGATGGTAGATCGAATGAATATCGTCCCATGGTAATTAGCTATATATTCATTATCTTTTCTTATTTTGTCAATTTTATATAAAATTATATATATATATGTATATATATTGTTTGAATGTTTGTTATAGTATACACTAATTTTTCATGATTGTTTGTAATTATAAAGTTAGACTTTCCCTCTAACTTTTCGCAGAATATTGCACCAAGTATTAGTAGAAATGATGTTGTACAAGCTGAAGAACATCATCATGACCAAGCAAATGAGGATCTCATGGAAGAAGATGATGCGACAAATCAAGTTAATGATCCCATGGAAGAAGATGATGGGACAAATCAAATGATCCAAGATTTGTTTTCCCAGCCGGATGAGGATGGGGAAAATGATGGTATTTATGATGAACCTCTATTAGAAAAGGCAAATAAACAACTTTATGAAGGATCAAGAGCAAATCTTCTCTCCGCTACATTGTTGCTAGTGAACTTAAAGGTTATGAATACTTTTTCAAACACTTGTATGACACAGATATTAAGGTATGTAATATGTTCCATCTCATATTATACATAAATGTTGATTTTTTTCTATTTGTTTTTAGTGTTAATTAATGTGTAAAATAATAATGCAATTTTTACGATTAATATTCTTACATTAACTAGTTGTTTGTTATGTTGTAGATTGTTAGGTGAATTTTTGTTACCATTGTCAAATATTTTACCTCGCACATATCGAGGTTTGCATGCCATTATGAAAGACATTGGAGTGGATTATCAAACTATAGATGCATGTCCTAATGACCATATTATATATTATGGACAACATGCTTCGAAAACCGAATGTCTGCAATGTCTTATCAGTAGATATCGAATCGATAAAGTAACAAAAAGGGTGTCTCGAAAGGTTCTTCGCCATATTCCCATAATACCACGTTTGTAGCGATTGTTCAGGTGTGAAAGCATAACACAATTTATGGATTACCATACACGTAACAGAAGTGGAGATGGTGTTCTTCGAATGCCTACCGATGGTTTTGCATTTAGGGTAATTGAGGAAAAATGGGTAGATTTCAAAGATGAACCTCGTAATGTTAGGCTTTCATTGGCAGCTGACGGTGCTAATCCATTCAGAGAGCTTAGGTCTATTTACTCAGTGTGGCCTATTTTTGTTATCAACAATAACATTCCTCCTTGGATCTCAGTAAAGAGGGAGCACATAATGTTGACAATTATTGTTCCAGGTATTTGTTTACATTAATTTTTTGAATTTAACATTTTTATATGTTTCAATTTTTGCATAATATCTTTTGTTTATTTATTTAATTATATATATTACATGATATCATTCCTTTAGTAATTATGTGTAATTTCAAACAATTAGGTAAGTACCAAGTTAAAGATATGAATGTATATATCGAGCCTCTTATCGAGGAGCTACTAAAGTTATGGGTTGGCATCACAATGCATGACATATGTAAACCAATCGGGGAGAAGAAATTTAAATTCCATGGAATACTTTTATGGACAATTCATGATGCCCCTGGACTAACACATTTTTGTGGTATGTATAAGCATTCTAATATTGCTCTTTAATACTATATAATATTTTAATGTTATCATGGTGCATGTTTACTTTTTAAATAATCTCATCGTATAATTGACATTAATCCATTTGTTGCAGGTCTTCAAACAAAGGGTAAATTTGCATGTCTAGTTTGTGGCCCTAAGATGAAGTATCGTCATTCAAAAAGTTTAGGAAAGATGGTGTTTGATGAGTATAGGCACCTTCTTCCTAAGAACCATAGGTATCGTACTACTGAAAAACATCTTTTCAATGGGAAAGAAGAGACTGGTTTAAAACCACGAAAAATGACACCTCACCTATGGAGGTTGGAATATAATAGAAATTGTCAAGGTACTCAATTTCATAATGTATCGTAGATCATGTAATGTTTTGAATGCTTATTTTAATCATTGAATTTATTTTACCGTATTTGATAATTAGTTTTGTGATTTCTTTTATGCTTCATGAAGGCCGCAATCATCATGAAGGTATTAATAATGGGCTTCCACGAGGAATGCAATCTTATCCTGCTCAATTCATGAGGTTTCCCTACTATGAGGAGCTAAAAAATAGCTCATTTGTTTGATACAATGCATATTGGGAAGAATGTGACTGAAACGTTATGGCGAATCATAGATGGTAGGAGGGACAAAGAAAAAATTGTCAAAATTTGTACTGACATTCAGGAAGCCAATCACACAATGCAAAGTGTGATCTGATATTCAAATAGATCAGATGGAGTACTAGACCAAAATAACCTTCCATGGTTATTAACATAGCAACAAAGCAATGATGTAAAAGAGGTCATTCAAAGAATTAAATTTCCAACGGGTTTTTCTTCAAACATAAAAAATATCTTAACGAAGAAAGGTGAATTTGGTAGGGTAAAAACACATGATTGGCATACCTTCATTAAGGTAATAATTTTGGTATACATATTTATATGTATTGGCCTTATAGATCTTTTATTTTTTAAATTTTTGCTTGTCTAATTTGGTCGAAACAAATAACGATTCATTTTGTTGTTACAATATGTTCTACCGCTATATCTCCCAAACAAATTTGACAACGACGTCAAACAAGTTATATATGATCTTGGAAAATACATGAGGTAAGACGTAGTTGTGATTTCTATGCAAAATGTTATTTCAAATTATTGTTGTACTTAATGACACGTGTTTTACTTGTAATGTAATGTAATATATTATATTATCTTATGTTGAAACATGTTATTTTCTTGTGTCACGATCTCATGTAGATGGTTGTCATTGAAAGAAATCCATGAAGATGATATAAAGTATTGGAAGAGAGAAATTCCTTGTCTAATGTGTGAAATGCAAAAGTATATACCTCCTACATTTTTCAATGCACAAGAACACTACCTCATACACCAAGGAGATTGAAATTTGTGGACCTGTTCACACAAGGTCAATGTGGATGGTGGAGAGGCAATTGAAATCATTAAAGGCTTTGGTTAGACAAAGAGCATGTCCCGAGGGTTCTATGGTGGAGGGATATATGGTATATCAATCCATGGTGTATATTAGTCAGTATCTTCCTAAATTAGCAACACCAACTATGCATGTAGTGGATCACATTTGGGATGTGAACTCCATCAAAAAAATTGAAGATCAGGAGCATCTATTGGGGAAAGGTAGAATGAAAAAAATGAGAGGTAATACATTAATAATTGTGAAAATTTATATTAATAATACATATAAAGTTTCATTTTTGTGTATATGATCATACTCATTAATATATTAATATAATTTATTTCATAAATTATAAATATTTATAATTACCTGCATATTGTATGTTATAACTAATATTTAATATTGGTGAATTATGTTTTTTTGATTCAGTTGCTCTAGAGTGGGATACACTACATTTATTCATTGCAAACAATCTTGACTGGATGAATTTATGGATTGAAAGATGTAAACAACATAATGGAGGTAGGTTATCATGGCAATGACTATCTGAATTGGTTAGAGAATCTCGTCATAATGAAGATGCCAATGTTACGCAGAGAAAAATTGATCTAGCATATGGTTTGAAAGATGGACGGGTAAGCAATTTCACCCATTTTATTCAGTTATTTTATATTATACTAACGTAACTACATGTGTACTGTATTTTTCAGATACTTTCAAAGTTATATAAATATATGTTAATTTATTAATTGACAATGCATCTTCTACATATCTGACATATTGCAGTTGAAACACCACATGGCTATGTGGTGCAATGGTCGTAAATTTCGCATCAAACAATTGTATGAAACAAGGAAAACTTCTGATAGTGGGATAACTGCAGTATTCCATGTAACTAATGTTTCCTCTAGGAGTGACATACATGCCTGAGAATCTGAAAATAGATACTATGGGTATTTAAACGATATACTTGAGTGTGAGTTTAATTCCTTCAAATTAGTACTGTTCGATGTCAAATGTTATAGGTTACGAATGCATGAACATGATGAGGAAAGAACTGTTATTCAACATGCCAATGAATTTCCAATGATTAAAACAACAATGTTTGAAAGAGGAAATGATCGCTATGTTTTTCCAAACCAATGTGAACAGGTCTTTTACTCAAATGTTCCAGGTGAAAGGGATTGGTCATTTGTTGTTAGATATGATCCAAGAGGAAGGCCAATTAAGTATACTCATTTATATGAAGAAGATGATATTGAAGATCAAGAAGATGATTCGACAGAATATCAGACAGAGATGGAATATCATGGAGGGTCGACAAATGAAGAAGACAAAGAAGATCATGATCTAGGCACAGGAGACAATATTGCAATTCCTGATGATGACGTCGATGAAAATATGCTTGAAAATGACATTGATGATGATGATGATATCATCAATCCTTTCAACATCATTTCAGAACCAGATGATGATACATATGTCGAGTTCGATGAAGAAGATCAAGATAGAGAAAAAGGATGATTACACAGATGTTGAGGTTGGATTAGATATTTGACTATATAATATTTTAATTTGTATGAATTATTCTCGTAAAATAATTTACTTTTATTGTCATGGTTAATTACATGTTTTTAAGTTTTATGCGACGTTTTTATATCCTAGGTTACATGTTGTTTAATTATTATTTGAAACCTAAAAATAGTTGTCAATATAGTAAAGTACGTGGTATACTAAAAATATCATTTAGAAACACATAAATTCATGTACCTTCATTAATTTTTGTTTTTGTAGTTTCTATGCATGAATCTTAATAGGATGTTGCTTTCGATTATTTTATGTTTTATAGATTGGGTTTTGAGGATCAATTCTGAGTGATGTGAGGGGGAGGGGAGGGGCCATGTGAGCTTCCACCTTCACATGGTTGGCCTTGTTCAGTAGAGGATAAATTATTCTTGAAACCAAGAGAAGATCTTTCATTTTTATACGATCATTATCGGATAATATTTTATCAATATTGTTACCTATTTGAATCTTCTTAGAATTGAGATTCGTTACATAGTCGTTGAAAAAAGACAAAAGACTTATGCTGTAGATATTAATTTGGTCTTTCTATGGGAAATTTTATGACATGAATATGTAATTTTGTACAAAAATAATGGATCTTGGGGACTACACCATGGTCAAGGAATGAGGAACAAGGAACAAAAAATTTCACGAGGACTAGACACCGGCAACAGGGACCTACGAATGGGGCCAACGTTGAATTTTTTTCAAACAATTTCTGTATCCACTAAAATTTGTCATGGATAGACTATTGGCATGTCTTAACGATATGGGATGGTTTCTGGACTCCAATTTGAGTGACATGCCCACTTTCTTCCATCATCAATTCATCATGTAAGCCATAAACCCTAATTTTCTTTCAGAGTACCCAATTTGGTTTATGCAAGTTTTAGGCTTTCATCGATCTTTCTTAATTTTGCTTTCAGGTTCTACATTAATGTATATACAATGTATCTACATCATCATTGTGATGAAAAATCCCTCTATTTCATTGATTTCTTAATCAACACGATCAAGATACTAGAGGCTGGCAACATGGACCTGCGAATGGGGCCAACATTGAATTTTTTCAAACAATTGTTATATGCACTGAAATTTTTCATGGATAGACTATTGGCATGCCTTAATGATATGGGAGGGTTTCTGGACTCAAATTTGAGTGACACGCCCACTTTATTCCATAATCAATTCATCATGTAAACCATAAACCCTAATTTTCTTTCAGAGTACCCAATTTGGTTGACGCAAGTTGTAGGCTTTCATTGGTCTTTCTTCATTTTTCTTTCAGGTTCTACATCAATGTATATACAATGTATTTGCATCATAGTTGTGATGAAAAATCCCTCTATTTCGTTGATTGCTTAATCAACACCATCAAGATACTAGAGGCGAGCAACAATGACATGTGAATGGGGCCAACGTCAAGATGTTTTCAAACTGTATCTGTATGCATTGAAATTTGACTTGAATAGACTATTCGCATGCCTTAATGATATGGGAGGGTTTTTGGACTCAAGTTTGACTGACACACCCACTTTCTTCCATCATCAATTCATCATGTAAAGCATAAACCCTATTTTTCATATGTTCTAGTAGATATGTTAATGATTCCAAGTTTCATATTTGTATTTGACTAAAGTTCCAACTTATAGCTTGAAAAGTATCAAATTGATATTTCAAGTTGATAAACCAAATATGAAATGAATCCAAGCATCATTTGATATCATCGCAAGAGAGATGAATGTAAATAATCTTGCGACGAATTTGATATACTATCGACGAAAAGAGTTCGTCGATAATTTGATGCCATTAGTATGTAATTTTGTACAAAAATAATGGATCTTGGGGACTACACCATGGTCAAGGAATGAGGAACGAAAATTACACGAGGCCTAAACACCGACAACAGGGACCTACGAATGGGGCCAACGTTGAAATTTTTTCAAACAGTTTCTGTATGCTCTGAAATTTGTCATGGATAGACTATTGGCATGCCTTAACTATATGAGAGGGTTTCTAGACTCAAATTTCACTCACACACCCACTTTATTCCATCATCATGTAAACCATAAACCCTAATTTTCTTTCAGAGTACCCAATTTGGTTGATGCAAGTTGTAGGCTTTCGTCGGTATTTATTCATTTTGATTTCAAGTTCTACATTGATGTATATACAAAGTATCTTCATCATCATTGTGATGAAAAATCCCTCTATTTCATTGATTTCTTAATCAACACCATCAATATACTAGAGGCTGGCAACATAGATCTGCAAATGGGGCCAACGTTGAAATTTTTTCAAACATTTTCTGTATGCACTGAAATTTTTCATGGATAGACTATTGGAATACCTTAACTATATGGGAGGGTTTTTGGACTCAAATTTCACTCACACACCCACTTTCTTCCATCATCATGAATTCATCATGTAAACCATAAACCCCAATTTTCTTTCACAGTACACAATTTGGTTGACACAAATTTTAGTCTTTCGTCGGTATTTCTTCATTTTTCTTTCAGGTTCTACATTAATGTATATAAAATGTATATGTGTCATCGTTGTCATGAAAAATCCCTCTATTTCATTGATTTCTTAATCAACACCATCAAGATACTAGAGGCTGGCAACAGGGACCTATGAATGGGGCCAACATTGAAATTTTTTCAAACAATTTCTGTATGCATTGAAATTTGTCATGGATAGACTATTTTCATGCCTTAACAATATGGGAGGGTTTTTGGACTCAAATTTGAGTGACACACCCAATTTATTCCATCATCAATTCATCATGTAAACCATAAACCCTAATTTTCTTTTAGAGTACCCAATTTGGTTGACGCAAGTTGTAGGATTTTGTAGGTCTTTATTCATTTTTCTTTCAGGTTCTACATTAATGTATATACAATGTATATGTGTCATATTTTTGATGAAAAATCCCTCTATTTTGCTGATTTCTTAATCAACACCATCAAGATACTAGAGGTGAGAAACAATGACATGTGAATGGGGCCAATGTTGAAATGTTTTCAAACTATATATGTATGCTTTGAAATTTGACTTGGATAGACTATTCGCATGACTTGATGATATGGGAGGGTTTATGGACTCAAATTTGACTGACACACCCACTTTCTTCCATCATCAATTCATCATGGAAACCATAAACCCTATTTTTTATATGGTCTAGTAGATATGTTAATGATTCCATGTTTCATATTTGTATTTCACTGAAGGTCCAACTTATAGCTTGAAAATTATCAAATAATGATTTCAATTTGATAAACCAAATATGAAATGAATCCAAGCATCATTTGATATCGTCACAAGAGAGACGAATGTAAATAATCTTGCGACGAATTTGCTATACTATCGACAAAAAAAGTTCGTCGATAATTTTATGCCATTAGTATGTAATTTTGTACAAAAATAATGGATCTTTGGGACTACACCATAGTCAAGGAACGAGGAACGATGAAAAATGAATGAAAATTGCACGAGGACTAGACTCTGGCAATAGGGACATGCGAATGGGGCCAATGTTGAAATTTTTTCAAACAGTTTCTATATGCACTGAAATTTGTCATGGATAGACTATTGGCATGCCTTAACTATATGGGAGGGTTTCTAGACTCAAATTTCACTCACACACCCACTTTATTCCATCATCATGCATTCATCATGTAAACCATAAACCCTAATTTGCTTTCACAGTACACAATTTGGTTGACGCAAGTTTTAGGCTTTCGTCGGTCTTTCTTCATTTTTCTTTCAGGTTTTACATTAATGTATATACAATGTATCTTCATCATCATTGTGATTAAAAATCCCTCTATTTCATTGATTTCTTAATCAACACCATCAAGATACTAGAGGTTGGCAACAGGGACCTACGAATGGGGCCAACATTGAAATTTTTTCAAACAGTTTCTGTATGCACTGAAATTTGTCATGGATAGACTATTGGCATGCCTTAATGATATGGGAGATTTTATGGACTCAAATTTGAGTGACACACCCACTTTCTTCCATCATCAATTCATCATGTAAACCATAAACCCTAATTTTCTTTCAGAGTACCCA